>CAUYQG010110348.1:0-38615 GCA_963574415.1 Tarsius wallacei | reverse complement strand
TAAATTCACAAGTTCAATTAGCCTTGAGCAGAAAACACAAAGAAAATCATACCATGGCATATCATAATTAAATGTAGAAACCACGGTTAGGCTGCAGTGTGCCATGATTGTGCCACTGCCCTTCGGTCTAAATAAATAAGTGAACATACAAATTTGAATAGTAAGCTAAGAATTATGGAAGAAGAGTGTGGAAATTACATTAAAAAGAAATAGTTATCTTGGCTCAAAGAATGCAAAGTACAACTACATGGAGAGTTTTGGGAATAATACAGTACAATAAAACTTCTTTTTGATTTTCAACCATTCATGAAAGAACATATGGAAGATAGCAACTAAAATAAAAATGAGTTATCTTAAAAACAGGTGACAGTAGGTCCCTTAGAGGTTAAATAATTTTCTATTCACATAGCTGCTTAACAGCAGACTTGATGGGAGAGCCTGGCCCTCCCACCTCTCATTACTAGGCAAGAGAATGGCATTGGTGCTCTAACTTTTTGAGACTCAAATGGTCCAACAGGATTAGTGTCTCCTGGAAGCTTGTTAGAAATGCAGACTATCTGACCAGATGCAGTGGCTCAAACCTGTAATCCCAGCACTTTGGGAGGCCGAGGTGAGAGGCTTGCCTGAGCCCTAGGGGTTCGAGGCCAGCCTGGGCAACTTGGTGAGACCCCTTCTCTACAATAAACAAATAAAAAAAAAATTACCTGGGCATGGTGGTATGCGCCTGAGGTTCCAGCTACTTGGAAGGCTGAGGTGGAAGGATTGCCTGAGCCCAGCAGGTTGAGGCTGCCATGGCCGTGAGCGTGGCACTGAACTCCAGCCCGGGCGACAGGGTAAGACGCCAACTCAAAACAAAAAAAAAATGCAGAATATATCAGGCCTCACACCTAAACCTACCAACTGGAATCTGATTTTAATGAAATCCTCAGGTGACTTGTAGACTTGGTGAAGTTTGAGAAGTGCTGCTTGTGTTGCCATGGCCGTGTTATATTCCACATGTAAGAGCCACGCTTTAGCATTGGACAGAAACAGCCTCGCTCTATTCAGTTTCCTAATGTCCAGCTGAAACCAGTGTGCACTGACACCCACTCCCATAGGGTGGCTCGCTTAACTAAACCCTGGCTCCCAGCACATGCAAATTCTACCTCTTCACTCAAGGGTTATGAATCTATTTTTCTCCAGAAAAACTAGTGAATTAAAGGCAATCAATATTAGTTCATAAAACCTTACATATGCTTATATCTGGAGCCTGAAAAAAGATTTGTTATTTTTTTTAAATCCAACAGAAACACATTGGTTTTGGTCTTTGGCAACTCACTGAATAATCCTAAACTTTAATCTCATAACAGCATATATTTAGATATTTGACTCCCAAAAGAAAATTGGTAATGCTGGTTGTCTTTTGAGGCTTGTGAAACACAGTATGCTTAGGTAACTTCTTAGAATTGTGAAGCCAATACAACAGTACCATCATTCCCCCTGAAAAGAATTCTAAATCACTTAAATATATCACTGTAACTTACGGTTTACACTTAGATCGATTTATTTTAAAGGTAGAACATTTAGTAGCTGAATGGGAACAGACTTAGCTTCTCCATTCCAGAACCTGTGGTTACTACAATGAGGGATGCTCACCTGCCTGTGAGCGTTAATTCAGCTCATCTCATGACACCACAGCATGGCCGCCTTCTTTACATTTTTTGAATTTGGAAAATAATGAAAGGGATTGAGTTCATCTGCCATTAAAAAATGTTTGAATACCTTGTATTAGCATATTTCTAATGCTGATTTCTAGCATGCGTGGTGATCTGCTATTAACATTAATAATTCTCATAGTTAAATAATAATCTAAACCCAAGAATTAGACAGATATATAATTTAGAATATTGAAGCATTTTTAAATAGAGGCTTTCATAGGACATTTGTGTAAAAAAACTTAAAACTGGAAATACATTTTTTTGCTGGAAAATAGGAACCATTGCCAGATTTATACACCTTTCTCTCGAGAGATGACATAACACATTAATCTAAAGATACCCCTGTCTCTTAAAGCGAATGAGTTCTACAGTTGTAATTTTCTATCCAGAATCTTAAATTTCTACGGAATGAAGGTTTCTGCCAAGATTCAAGTGCCTACGTTTTTTTTCACTGATTTAGAGCAGGATTTCTTAAAACCCAGGGCAGCCAAGTTTCCATTCACTATTACCAAACTTTGTAAATGGTAGAGTTGAGGTTTATTTAAGCTGATAAACTGTAAAATAATATCTCAAAACAAATCTTTTTGTTTTTCCAAGTGGTACACCGTGCTCAGTGTAGAAGCTGAGAAAAATATTTTTGGTGACGTTAGGAAGAAAAGAATCCACTACCTTCTTCAATAGCAGTGACTTATCCAATCACACAAGGTCTTACTCCATGTGTTCCTTGCTTCAGAATTATTGGCAGTGTTTTTTCTAATGTACTCTGCCCCGACAAATTTTTTTAAACTATGTATCTTTTCACATCTTAGGATGAAATCTCAAATATTTCACCCTAAGTTTCGATAACTGTGAAAGATGTTGTAAAGATAACCAGTATGCTACAAATATTGGCATTTAAAAAATAAATTTGTTACTTTAAGATATTTTTATGATGGTAAAACTTTTATTGATCACCTTTCATATTAAGTTACTTTTAAAAACATAATAACAAAGTTATCAATGACCTTTAAAAAGTATGACCTTTAAAAAGTATTGTTAGGAGGTAATCCCAATAAATATCAAAATTGGAAATTCTCAAAAAGTTAAAAAAAAAAATAAAAACATAGTAACTTTACAAAGTTCTTCCTGGATTGAGTTGTCATGACAGTTTAAAACAACATAAATACGTTACAAGTTTTGATAAATAATTCTTAAGTAAAAAAATTTTATTGACAATGCACTTCTTGGTGAGATGAATCAGTATCCAACTTTTTCTTTACATCTAATGAAAAACAAAGATAAATGCAATAAAAAACAATTCGTGAGGCCAGGTGCAGTTACTCATACCTGTAATTCCAGCACTTTGGGAGGCTGAGGTGGGAAAATTGCTTGAGCCCAGGAGTTCGAGACCAGCCTAGGCAGTATAGAGAGACCTTGTTTCTACAAAAAAAAAAAAAAAAAATAGAAAAATTAACTAGGCGTGGTAGTGCACGCCTGTGTTCCCAGCTACTCAGGAGGCTGAAACAAGAGAATTGCCTGAGTCCAGGAGGTCAAGGCTGCAGTGAGCTTTGATCATGCCACTGCACTGGAGCCTGGGTGACAGTGAGACCCCTGACTCAAATAATAATAATAATAGTCTGCACATCGAATCTTATCTACTTTTTATTAATAGAAAAAATTAAACATTTTAAGAATTTAAGCTGGGCACAGTGGCTGATACCTGTAATCTTAGCTCTTTGGGAGGTGGAGGAAAGAGGATTGCCTGAGTCTAGGGGCTTGAGACTAGCCTGGGCAACGTGGTGATACCTTGTCTCTACAATAAATCAAAAAATTAGCCAGGTGTGGTGGCATGTGCCTGTAATTCCAGCTACTTGGAAGGCTGAGGTGGAAGGGTAGCCTGAACCCAGCAGGTCGAGGCTGCAGTGGCCATGAGCATGCCACTGCACTCCAACCTGGGCAACAGAATAAGACTCCAACTAAAAAAAAAAAAACCGAACAACAACAACAACAACAAAAAACCCCAAGAACTTAAACATTTAAATTTAGGCCAGGCTCGGTGGCTCAGTCTGTAATCCCAGCAATTTGGGAGGCCAAGGCAAGTGGATTGCTTGAGCCTACAGGTTCGAGACCAGCCCGGGTAACTTGTTGAGATCTCATCTCTACAGTAAATCAAAAGTTAGCCAGGCGTGGTAGCATGCACCTGTAGTTTCGGCTACTTGGAAGGCAAGGTGGAAGGATCGCTGGAGCCCAGCAGGTCAACACTGGGGTAGCTGTGAGTGTGCCACTGCTCTCCAGCCTGGGTGACAGAGTGAGACTCCAACTCAAAAAAAAAAGGGGGCAACCCCTCCGGATCCCCTTCCACTGTGGGAGCTTTTCTATCCTCTCACTAAATCTTGTTTTCAAAAAAAAAAGCATTTTAAGATGCAGATCTTACTGTATTATAATGAACATTCCAAACAGCATCTGTTAAAATCATGTTACTCATGTTCAGTGAATAGTAAGTGCCAAGAGGAAAGCTCTCATAGGACTTTTCTCTAGTATATCTTTGATTAAAATATACTAGATGAAAATTATTGATTTAAAAACTTTATAAATTTTTGATTTTAAGGAAACATTCTAATTACATTTGAAAGAATTGGCCGGGCACAGTGCCTCATGGCTGTAATCCCAGCACTTTGGGAGGCTGAGTCGGGAGGATCACTGGAGCCCAGGAGTTTGAGACCAGCCTGGGCAACATAGTAAGACCTCATCTCCACAGAAATATCAAAAAATTAGCCAGGGATGGTGGTGAATGCTTGTAGTACCAGCTATTGGAGAGGTTGAGGCAGGAGGATCACTTGAGCCCAGCAGGCTGAGGCTGCAGTGAGCCGTGATCTATGCCACTGCACTGCAGCCTGGGTGACAGAGTGAGACCCCGACTCAAAAATAAAATAATAAAATAAAGTATAAAAAATAAAATACATGACAGTTAGTGGTTATATAAATGTCAAAAAAAAAAAAAAAAGAACTAGTGGCACTAACTAGTGCTTTGACTATTTTTAAAGATTCTTTTTTTTTCCAGTTAATGATGTGTTCTAGGGAAAAATATCAAGAAGAACTGAAAAGAGCTGCTTATATTCAAATGCATAATAGGAGGAGTCATTTTCTTTCTTTTCTTTTTTTGAGCTAGAGTCTCACTCTGTAGCCCAGGCTGAAGTGCAGTGGGATGCTCACAGCCACCCCAGCCTCAACCTGCTGGGCTCAGACAATCCTTCTGCCTCAGGCTTCCAAGAAGCCAGAAGCCAGAACTACAGGCACAAGCCACCATGCCCGGCTAATTTTTTTATTTATTGTAGGGGCGAGGTCTCACCATGTTGCCCAGGCTGGTCTCAAACCCCTAGGTTCAGGCAATCCTCTCTCCTCGGCCTCCCAAAGTGCTGGGATTACAGGCTTGAGCACCACGCCCTGCCAGCAGAGTCATTTTCAACAGTAAACATGTTTACTCTGAACTGCCCCAGTTCACAGAAGAGGAAAGTCTTTAAGTGCAGCACTGGTGGTGTCCCCTGTAGTTCTCTGCAACCATGTCCCCATGGAATTCTTTATAATACTCTTCTTTTTAAGATGTGGGGTACAATTCAGGATTAGGCAGACAAGTAGCCATCATATAGGTAAAGTTTGGGCCACCCTTTGGTCCCCACTTTGCCTGGTTTGAGATCAGGTACCCTTATTGGTGATGTGTCCCCTCCGCCCACCCGCCACCCACCCCCATAATACTGTTAACCAGAGAGGCCCCACAACTGACTGAACCCATCTACCTTTGGAGCCTAAGGTACACTTGCAATCACCAACAAGAAAGTTCTCCCATTTCCAGTCCCTGGCAACAGTAAGAGAAGTAGTAATGAGGAATGTGAGGCATAAAGGTTGGGGTTGGGGTCAGGGAGAGCTGAAATTCTTTGTAACTAACATGGTTGGAACTCTGAGCCAATAATCACGAATGTCATCAAGTTCTGCTGTCTACAAAACTCACTGACTTGGGGGGAAAGAGATTAGACTTCTTTTTACCATCCATGCCCTGAACATAGTACTTGCTTAGGAAGAGATGGCCATATTTGATAAAAAGAGATCTTTTTTCCATGTTTTCATGTTGTTACTGATGATTCAGATACAATCATGGACTGATGTTAGAGTTTGTTCTGATGACGTATTGGAGGCCTTGGAAATGCCTTCATCTGTAATTTGTAATGTGATGATTTACATTGCTCATGCTGCCATTTCAGTGGCCCATATGTGCAGAGTCTATATTCTGCTCTTAATTTAGTGACTGATGTCCTAAATGTTTCTGAGGCTGACTCCATAGGCACATTCTTAATTGTTCATAGTCCCCAGTTGCCCAGGGCTTCTACAATCATCCCCACTCCTCCTGGGGACTAGGAAAGTTGCTGGAAGGGCACAGGAAGGGATGTCTCACTGGGTCGGAGAGTACACGCCCTGACTGAGCGTGTGATCCTGACTGTGTCTCAACCATAAATCTTCATGATCTGCTCATTGTTTATGCATCTTCTGGCCTCGTTATTATAAAAGCAGCTAAACTTTTAATGAAAAGAACTTTTTTTTCACGTATATTGAAATTTGGCCATGAAGGCTTAACATAAAGCTTTTTTCCAAATCTGATACTGTGGGTTTCAGCCTACATAGCTTCTCATACGGGTTCTGAATATTCCTGGAAACATGGGAAGGACATTGTCTCAGTTTTCCTTGGCCATCTTGGGATTTAGTCTCAGCCTCCCGAGAGGCTAATTTAGCCTCAAATACTCTAACTTCTCTAAATATGTGTAAAAGTGGGGCAAAGTATACTCCCTTTGCCAGCTCAGAATTGGGGTCCCACAGCAGGTCCCTGAGGGGCTTTCCTTCATGACCAAAAAAGCACGAGTGGAAAAGATGGCTTCCTTGCCTGGCGAAGGGCTGCCCTCACAGGCTTCCTCCCTTACTGGGGGTTCCCAGTTTAAAAGTCATCACTAGCCGGGCTCGGTGGCTCAGCCTGTAATCCCGCGCCTTGGGAGGCTGAGGTGAGTGGATTGCCTGAGCCTGCGGGTTCGAGACCTGCCTGGGCAACTTGGTGAGCTCTCATCTCTACAATAAAATCAAAAACTTAGCCGGGCATGGTAGCACGCACCTGTAGTTCCAACTACTTGAAAGGCTGAGGCTGAAGGATCGCCGGAGCCCAGCAGATCGAGGCTGCAGTGGCCGGGAGCGGCCACTGCACTCCAGTCTGGGCGACAGAGTGAGACTCCAACTCAAAAATAAAATAAAATGAAAGTCATCACTAGACTTTTTGCATGGCATCTGCTTAACAGGCCCTGGGGGAGCCCCTTCCAAGATCCCATTAAAGGGCTTGGGATGAAAAAGAAAAGGGTCAAAGACTCACAGCATGCAGGCAGCACAATGACCGGAGCCTGGGCCCCTGCCGCTCTGCCATGTGGCTGCTGCCCCTCAAGGCACCCAAGGCCACTTTGCAGGGGACATTCTGAAATGGCAAATCCTAGAAAAGACTGAAGAGGAAGCTGGTGGGAGTGACAGTGGGGAAGGAGGGACAGGCAGTGGGGCATCATATCCTGTGAAGTGGCATTCTCTGAGGGCAGCACTGGTTCAGGATGTTAGAAGATGGAGCAGCATGGAAGACAAGTCTGCTGTGTCCAAAGGGCCCCGTGTGCCACAGTAGCAGCAGCGACAGTAGCAGCAATATAGTAAAGTAATAGCAATAGCATTATAGTAGTCGGCACTTACTATTTATGATAGGCAATGCACGGTGCTGAGGACTTTAAAACGCATCTCAGTAAGTCCTCACAAGAACCCTGTGAGTTTGGTATGTTTACTAGCTTCCTTTTACAGAGGAGAAAAACTGAAGTTAGAGAGGGACTAGAAACTTATCCAAAGCCATCCAACTAGCAAGTGGCAGAGCCTGGATTAGGAACATAGGCACTATAACCTGGGAATCGGGCCAGGAGCTGTGCACTTCACCTTGACCTATGGTTGTACCTCAGAGAAGGAATGTGACACTTAACCCAGAGCAAACTTGAAGACGTCTCTGTACCCTGTCTGTTGACATACAGATCGAGCCTCATTTGAGGATAAGAATTCAAGAAAAAAAATAGAATCACAGAACACAAGGAAGAAAGAAGCATGTAGGAAAAAGAAGCCAGACCTGTGGAAAATATCCACTGCAGAACCTTTTTTTAAAATTTTGTTTATTTATTTATTTATTTTAAAGACACTGCAGAATCTTATAAGACCCCTTTAGGAAACTACTTAGCATCGCGTAGAAGCAGAATATGATAGGTCTCATTCCTTATTAAAAATAGCATCTATATTAAATCTTCAGGTCCAGAATTTTCAGATTTATTTCCCTAAAAAATGTCTTAGCTCTAGCCTTAATAAAATATGTCCTACCCTATTTGACAAATGATTCTGGGAAAACTGGCTAACCACATGCAGAAGCCTGAACCTAGGTCTCTTCCTCTCACCGTGTACAAAAATTAACTCATGGTGGATGAATGACCTCAATGTAAGACCTCGAACTATAAAAATCCTAGAAGAAAGTCTAGGAGACACTCTTCTGGACATCAGCCTAGGCAATGAATTTATGACCAAGACCTCAAAAGCAAACATAGCAAAAATAAAAATTGACAAATTGTACCTAATCAAACTAAAGAGCTTCTGCACAGCCAAAGGCACCATCAACAGAGTGAATAGACAACCTACAGAATGGGAGAAAATATTTGCAAACTGTACATCTGACAAAAGATTAATATCCAGAATCTGTAAACAAAAAACAAAAACAAAACCCCAAAAGAATTGACCAAAAAACCCCCTAACAAACCCATTAAAAAGTGGCCAAAGGATTTGAACAGACATTGTTCAAAGGAAGCCATACACACGGCCAGCAAAAGTAAAAAATGCTCAACATCACTAATCATCAGACTTGCAAATCAAACCACAATGAGCTGGCTCAAGGATGTCAGAGGACTAAGCACCATGGTAGAATGCTTACACCAGTCAGAATGGCCATTATTAAGTAAAAAATCAACAGATGTTGGCAAGGTTGCAGAGAAAAGGGAATACTCCTACACTCTTGGTGGGAATGTAAGCTAGTTCAACTGCTGTGGAAAGCAGTTTGTAGATTTCTCAGATAACTCATAATAAATCTACCATTTGACCCAGCAATTTTTGTGCTAGGTATATACCCCCCAAAGCATAAATTACTCTACCAAAAAGACACATGCACTCGTATGTTTATTGCAGCACTATCCGCAATAGCAAGAACATGGGACCAACCCAGGTGCCCATGAGTGGTGGACTAGATAAAGAAAATACGGTATATATACACCATGGAATACTAAAGCCATAAAAAAGACAAAAACTTACCATTTGCAGCAACATGGATGTAACTGGAGGCCATCATTCTAAGCAAAGTATCACAGAAACAGAAAACTGAATACCACATGCTCTCACGCATAAGTGGGAGCTAAAC
Organism: Tarsius wallacei; assembly: GCA_963574415.1. Taxonomy (NCBI): domain Eukaryota; kingdom Metazoa; phylum Chordata; class Mammalia; order Primates; family Tarsiidae; genus Tarsius; species Tarsius wallacei. The sequence continues at coordinate 29,432 of CAUYQG010110348.1, read as the reverse complement.
ACTAAATACACATGGACATGAGGATGGGAAAAACAGACACTGGGGACTCCTAAAGGGGTGGGGAAGGAGGAAGGGCAGCTAGGGTTGAAAAACCACCCATTGGGTACCATGCCTACCACCAGGGCGATGGGCTCAGAAGCCCAAACCTCACCATCACCCAATATAACTATGTAACACCCTGCACAGGTAGCCCTTGATCTAAAATTAAAACAAAACAAAAGATTCTTTTGCATACAAAGGAGAAGAAGCATTAATATAGGCATGAAAGGAGAGAAAAACAAGAAAAAACACAGCAGTTCACAAGAAAAAACTCTCCATAGAAAGTCAAAAGTCAAAATTTACAAGAATAAAAACATTTTCTAAATCTAGCTCTTGAAAATTGACTGTAAACATCCACTGTTGAAACATAGGTCTTCAAAAGTTTAGAGCTTCTTTTGAGGAATAAAGGCTTTTATTCTCAAAGAGCATTTATGCTAATTGTTCATCGTTAGTAGCAGTGTGAAATTAACACCCATGATTTTAGAGTGTGTATAGACTCCCATTGTTTCATTATGGTGCAGAGGATCTTAAAACTCTGCAGTTCTTCTCTTGATTTATGTCTCTACCTTCTTCTCGCATGTTTACTGTTAGCTTTTTCCCCCTCTCTTGGAACTTTCTGAACAGATTTTCTTTTTTGTTTTCTTCTTTTGCTTTCCTCCCTCCCCACGCCCACCACTACCTTCTGCTCCTTTGGAAGCAATTAGCTCTATTGCTACTTTTAGGAGTTATTATCCTAGACATTTTAACATGGCTACTTAATTTCTTCATGCTCCACCCGATAATGCAGAAACTTTAAAATACTTGAACACTAATGGTTCATCCCCTTCCATTTTATATTAATTTTTGACCAGTATTTGAATTCTGTCTTGTTTTTTAACCTCACAAATCAGACATTATAATTGTTATAATATTAATGTTTATTTATATTTATCCAACATATTTATCATTTTTCAGTTTTTTTTTCTTGCATCTCAGACCTTTTTGCATCTGGCCTCATAATCTTTCTGCCTAAAGAAGTTTTTTTCCTTTCTAAAAGTTTCATTCAATTTTTCTTAAATTGGCTTGATTTTTTTTAAAAAAATTATCTCTTATTCCTTGCTTATAAGTTTTTCATTTCTTTAAGCATCAAACTTGTTTATTTTATATTCTGTGTCTGATCATCTTTACTGATCTGATTTTGTTGCCTGTTGTTTCTGCGGGTTCTCACTTTTTGTACTTTATTTTCCTGTATGTATGTGTGTGTGTAAGGGAGGGTGTGTGTGTGTGTGTTTTAATGTGAGCTTATGTTCACTGGAGCTTTATTTATAGGAATTCTTTGATACCTAAAATAAGATTCATTTTTCCAGAGAAGATTTGCATCTGTTCCTTCCTGCTGTTTATATAAAAATTCTGAGACTAATTTAGTTAAAATTCTTCTGTTTTGATTTTTTCAGATACAGGTGATATAAGTTCATAAAAAAGCCAAGTGAGGGCCAGGTTGTAGTTACAAATCCTGAAGTGAGATTGCCTACTAAGTTTAGCCCTCTATATCTGCGGGTTCCATGTCAGCAGATTCAACCAGCTGGTGATAAAAAATATTCTAAAAAAATAAAAAATATAAAATAAACGCAACAATTTAAAAAATACCAATTTTTGCCATGCGCAGTGGCTCACATCTGTAACCCCAGTACTTTGGGAGGCTGAGGTGAGAGGATTGCCTGAACCCAGGAATTCGAGACCAGCCTGGGCAACGTGGCAAATGTCTATAATAAATCAAAAAATTAGCCGGGTGTGGTGGCGTTCACTTGTAGTTCCAGCTACTTGGAAGGCTGAAGCAGAAGGATTGCCTGAGTCCAGCAGGTCGAGGCTGCAGTGGCTGTGATCATGCCACTGCTCTCCAGCCTGGGCAATACAGTGAGACCCCGACCCCCCAAAAAATGCAGTGTTTAAAATGCAGTATAACAACTATTTACATAGCATTACATTGTATTAAGTATTGTAAGAAATCTAGAGATGACAAAGTATACAGGAGAATGTGTGTACGTTATTTGCAAATACTATGCCATTTTATATCAGGGACTTGAGCACCTGGATTTTGGTATTTGTGGAGGTCCCGGAACCATCTTCCGAGGATACTGGGGGCAACTAGGAAATCTCAAGTGAGATTTCACTTCCTAGCGCCATTGGCCAAGGGCACGCACTTCCTCTTCCATCTGTGTGCTCTTCCCCTTCAGTGCACATGGCCAAGGACTGCAAATGCTACCTAAGTTGGGCTGGTTATGAGTGGTGGACTCCCCCTGCTGTATCTACATCGGGGAATGTGCAGCATATATTTCTCATTCAAAGTCAAATTCAAGTGAGTCTTGCACAGAAACACCCTTTGAAGTCATGGGAAAAGCATGGAGGCGTCCAGAGTTGATGCTCCAGCCCCATCTTTTTTTGGCACTGGGATCAAACAGTACATTTGTCATCTACACAACAATACTATTTTGCCCTGTATCTCTTTACTCAGCATTTAGGCAAGAAATGGACCTTGCAAAGACCTTCTTATCATGCCTTCCCCTTCCTGAGCAGGCCAGCTGTGGAACCTTGACATCAGCTGTACTTACAATTCTTTCACTTTTACGTCATAATATAGTCAACCCATGGGATCTCCTAAATTAGTTAGCACTGACTGAGTCCACACCTAATGTCTAAGCACCTACCTGGGGGATGTTTTAAGAAAACAAGTCTGAACTGCTTGCATCTGCTGTTTCATCATGCCTGGGAGAAACAGACTCGCCTTTATTAATCCATGGACTATTTAGAAAGAGTGAAAACCCTAGTGTATCAAGTTCATGTTCCTATCTTTATGTATTGACATTTGGAAATATCTCTAGTCATTGTTTTCCATTATCACTATGGCTTTTAAAGCCTCCAGTGTAGTCATTTTGGCAAATGAGTGAATGCTAGCAACTGTGTGAAAACAGTGAGCCTCACTTTACAATGTGACCTGAGAAAGTTATTTTTTAATTTTCTATCAGGTGCTGGGCTATGAGTCTGACTCATAAAGATAATAATTATACCTCGTCTCCAAAGTGAAGCAGCAAAGAAAGAACACACCAGAATTAATGGAGAAAGCAAGACTTGAGTGTACTCTCGAGAATCTGTGATCCCGGGAGGTTTTTTAAAATGCATCGCTGTTTTATGGAGAATAGCAGAGTAGGTATTTGCCTTTGTGTCAAAGACACAGACCCTTAGCAGATGGGAATCACTTCCTATCTTTAGACAATTGAAGAAAAGGTCTTGAGGGCTTTAAAATGTTAAGCACAGATAAAGCCTTCCTAAGATTGGAACAAAATTTTTACCTAGCAGAGAAAATGCATTTCAGAAATGATTTTCACATTAAAAACGCTTAAATATTAGAACACTCCATGCAGACAGGGTGTTAATTGTGTAAACATAGCATATTTTAGGAAAACAAGAGCTGGTTGATTCATGTGGAGCATGCATTAGTGATGCCATGAATCAGAACAAGAAGTGAGCTCTCATTCCGTGAGTGGGGAAAGTCAAGTGGGAGGAGACGCAGGGAGAGGGCAGGTTTGACAAAGGCTAGCTGGAAATAAGAGGCAAATTGCAAGATAGGTACAGTTTAATTTGAATTGTGAAGAGCAAATATGTGACCTTGAATAACTTGCCCTATGCCTTTTTCAGCAAACATAGCTTACCAATATGGGCATAAAATAGCCCTAAATCGTAGAAGATCATGATCTGAAGGTCTCCCTCCCTCTTTCCCTTCCTCCCTCTCATATACGAGGGTCTCCCCCAAAAATGGAATTATCTTTTGGAGGGTGAATCCCTTGTAATGCAGGCTTTCCCTGCTAGGTGAGTGTTCTAGGAACCCATCAGTATCAGTATACCAGCTAGCGTTGTGAGAGGCTGTGTTTGGCTTCAGTGAATTTTTTTTTTTTTTGGAGAGTCTTTCAATGTGTTTGCCCATTTCATGATGGGTGATTTATGAGTGCACCTGTTCACACCCAGCTGGGTGTTCAGCAGTTTTTTGACCAAAAACGGCATGACCCCCATGCCCCACCTTTCCTATTCACTTGCCCCAAGCGACTTTTGTTTTTTGTTTGTTTATTCATATTTAAAAAGTCCTCAAAGGGAAACATTTTGTCGATGTGAAAGAGGTGAAACAAAAAAGTGGCAGAACCACTAAAAGGCATCAAAATTGACAAGTTCAAAACTGTTTTGAGCAGTGGAAAAATCATCTTGATAGGTGTATTGCATCAAACAGAGTACCTTGAAGGTGACTGAAGTTTAAACATGTAAGAACAAATACACAATTTAAAAATAAATTCTGGGTTTTTGGGGGGTCGCCCCTTGTATATATCTGTTGTTGTTGTTGTTGTTAGGATAGGGTCTCGGCTCTGTTGCCCAGGCTGGAGTACCGTGATAGGATCATAGCTCACTATAGCCTCACGCTTCTGGGGTCAAGTAATCCTCCTGCCTCAGCCTCAGCCTCTTGGGTAGCTGGGACTACAAGCATATGCTACCATGCCTAGCTATTTAAAAAAAAAATTTTTAGTAGAAGTAGGGTCTTGCTATTTTGCCCAGACTAGTCTCAAACTCCTGGCCTCAAGTGATCCTCCCACCTCTGCCTACCAAAGTGCTGGGATAATCAGCATGAACCACCATGTCCAACCCCTTAGTATATTTAGAATACAATACAAAATATTAAAACAGGCCGATGAAAAAGAAAATTGCTGGAAATTAATTTGAGAAGGAAATGTTGAGGGGTTGTGCTGGGTCACCCCAGTTCTTGGCATTCCCACATCCATAACTCATCTTCTGATCCCCTGTAGCACCTTCTTCCCCAGCCTCAGTGGAGCATGGCGTTGCGACTGAAGAACTGCTTCTCATCCACAAATGACATATTATGCCTCATTCTGCAATCAGCACTGTCTTGTGGGCTGACCATGACACTGAACATTTGTTTGAAGTTTCCTTAGGCACCAAACAACCAACCAAACAAAACCTACATACAATCAGATCTCACTGCGGAGAAGGACAAGTTGTCACAGACTTCTGTCACCTAAGCAGGTCATTATCTAAAGGAATATGAGAGTAATGACAACATAAGCCTGGAACTTATGGCCACAACAGTGTCTGTGGATGGAATTTGGACTGCTGTGTTCATTGTTCTTTCCACTGAAATAACAAGTGACAAGAGTGCAAAAAATAACTAAGAATCCACTGTGTCCTTTGATGTTATGACTGAATTGTGTCTCCCCCCCCAAAAAGTCACATGTTGAAGCCCTTTCCCTTTTATGACTATATTTAAAGATGATGTGTTTAAAGAGGTAGACAAAGTTAAATGAAGTTATAAGGGTAGAACCCTAATCTAACAGGACTGATATCCTTAGAAGAAAGGGAAGAGACACCAGATATGTGCACATATGGACAAAAGTCCACATGAGGGCACGATGAAAAGGTGGCCACATACAAGCCAAGGAGGAAGCCCTCAGGAGACACCAAACTAGCACCCCTTGATCTTGAACTTCTACTTTCTAGGATTGTCAAAATATACATTTCTGTTGTTTAAGTCACCCAGACTGTGATATTTTGTTATGGAAGCCCTAACAAACCTAGACCCTTGGGGTGTTTTGCAGTTCTAATGCCATTCCATTGTGATATCAAGTCGCAGCCCAGAATCCTGGAGATAGCTAGAATTCCAGGACAACCTGGCTCACACCCCAAATTTGGCTTCTCTGTCAATTTCCATCTCTCTTGTGCATTATATTAATAGCAAAAGGAATACAGGACCCATCCATTAGATTAGCTGGAACAGCTTGGTGTTCTGGGAACACACAATGACTCACAGAGTCGCCTCCCTTGAGGAACTCATCATTTCGTAGAGGAAGACAAGACTAGCCAGTACTCTGACACAGGTACAAAGAGGGACTTTTGGGAACAAGACTGGCCAATTTGAATTTCAGGCTTGGGATTGTGGGAAGGGCAAGGAAGATCCATGAGGATTTCACAAAGAGGGAGAATTGTGAGTAGGACTGTTTTGGTATCTATTGCTGTCTAGCAAAACAACTAGGGAAAAATTTAAAGTTCATTCACCATCTCAAGACAAGTGATGTGTCCAGTCCTGAGCTAGAAATTAGAGCTGTCACCTGAAGCAAAATGTAATTCCTTCCCTCCGAGAGTTTACAGCCCACTAACCACCCACAATTACACCAATGAGAGTTAGCCATTGCTAACATTTTGGTGCAGTCCTTCTCAGTTTGAAGAAGAATAATAATTTAAAAAAACCAGACTGAGATTACCCTGTATAGACAGTTCTGTGTCTTAATTTGTTTTTTCCCTCCTGGTATGCAAGATATTGTGAGATTTTCTCACAGCATTAAATAGTCTACAAAATTGTGATTTTTGCCTCGATGTATCCCATATCATCATAGGACTATACCACTATTTTGAAGCCCTTCCCTGCTTCTGGAAAAGATTTTTGAGTTTTTGCTACTACAAAATAAACACTGTCATACATATGCTTACACATCTTTATGCTTCTTTGACAACGTTCTTAGGGCAAGTTCCCACACAAGTGAAATTACTAGTTCCAAAAGAAAAAAAAATCTTAGAAGCTCTCAGTGATAGTTTTTCCAACTTGGCTTATAGAAGGGCTGTCCCAGTGTGCGTTACCCTAGTATGTATCTGTCTTCTGGCCAAGTGTCATCAAGCAGCTGACCCTGAGGGAAGCAAACTAGTTCCAGGTATGGGGTGGAGATTTAGAGTCTGAATTGAACTAAAAAATGCTGAAAGAAATCAAAAGGCAGGCTATAAACTACAATCAACACTTTGCTTCTAGCACAACTTTAGGGCACCTTTCTGAAGCCTGTGTGTGACTCATGGGGCTCTCAGAAACATGGGTTAGTTGTGGATATCATTAGAGCTGCTTGGGTGGTGAGCAACAGAAACTGACCTTGGCTAATCTAAATCCAAAGGGAATTTACTGGACCATCAGCTGATCTTTCAAAGGCTCAACTGGAAACCAGGCCCAGAAACCAGGACAGAATGAACAGGAACCAAGGTGACTCCATGTGCAGGAAGAAACACAGAATCAAGGGCCCAAAACATAGGTCCTCCTCGCCAGGGTCACTGGTTACACCACTGTGAATCACAAGTGAGCTCCAGTTGGTTTCCATTGTTTGATGACTGTTCATATTCCAGGGAAGGAGGATCTGACTGACCTCACGCAGTTTACAGGCATACCCTAGGGCCAGAAAAAGGCAGGCACCTTGACTAACAGCTTCCCACATGAGGGAGAGGTAATTCTTAGAGATGACAGATCAGGGCACAGCCAGCCAAAACCAAAACTGTTTACCATGTCATGTTACCAGGCAGGAGCGATCCCCTAGGATACAGCCGCCGTTCATACAGAGCCCAGATTCATCCACCTCCTGCCTCCCCACCCCAGCACACCCCACCAAAGTGGAATTCTTTGGAAATGGAGAGACCCAGGAATTGTTAGGCTTTGATGGGACACAAATGAGGGATTCTAAATATAAGCCATAATGTATGAGACCAGAAGTTGGTATGAATAAATCACTAAAATAAATAATTCTGCTTTAACATAACCTGAGATTTGGCCTCTCCCCTTCCCCACTTCTTCTCATCAGGCGTTCTGGGCTTTGACTGGTTAAAAGCAACTAGGGAGCAAATGGGCTGAAAGGAGCCTTGACTGAGGGTCAAAGTCAGGCCCCTCGAACCATGTTCTGCTGGGCTTTGGTCCCCTCCTCCATCAGATGGGTCCAATGCAGAAGAGAAAAGTCGGAAGATGTCATCACCTGGCTTTGTTTGAGAGAGACATGGGAAACAGATCAGGACACAGGGGGATTAGGAGGTTGGCTCACCCAAAGAGATCTCTCCCTTATGAAAATGTCTCCCAGACTTGTCTTTCCCTCCTGGCTGGTAGGAATCACTCCTCATCCCAGTGGATAAAACTGAGGCCACTGACCCTGCATACTTCTGGTACCTGGGAACAGGAAGAAGAGACCAGATTCTCCCTAAGAGACTGCCATCATTCAGCAGGATAAAAAAGGGGACAGGTAAATTTCATTAACACTAGCCTTACTGCACTTGTGGGACTTGAAGAACCACAGGGTCAGGGAGGGGCTTCCTGGGATGGGAGACTGTCACATGGGAAAACAGCTGCCCACAAGGACAGGAGGGTAGCCAGGGAATGGCAGACTCCACTTTCTGAAAAGACACCAAGAGCTGTGGTCTCAGACCCTCATTTCTTCCCTTTCAGGCAAATCATCTTCTGGGAGCTGCAGATCAGACTTCTTTAAATACTCTCTTTTTAAAAAAATATATTTTGAATTGGAGTCTCACTCTGTCACCCAAACTGGAGTGCAGTGGCACCCTCACAGCCACTGCAGCCTTGACCTGGGCTCAGGTGATCTTTCTGCCTCAACCTTCCAAATATCTGGGACTACAGGCGTGTGCTATCATCCCCACCAGATTTTTTTATTTATTGTAGAGATGAAGTCTCGTCCAGTTGCCCAGGCTGGTCTCGAGCCCTCAGGCTCAGGCAATCCACTTGCCTCACCCTGCCAAAGTGCTAGGATTACAGGTGTGAGCCATCGTGCCTGTCCAGGTACTCCCTTTGAATAATCAGGACTGTAGGTCATCGATTGCTCCCTTGGGAAGTGGATGCTGGGCTGCAAATTGGAGAGGGGGTCCTGCACTAGTCTCCAGAGTCCATTGCAGTATTCAGGAGAACATTCTAGAAAACACTTTGGGATCTTGACATCCACAGAACCATGGCCCTTTGCAGAGTCTCCTAGAAGTGGAAAGATGGCTGTTTGTCCAAGGACCCTTGCTGATTTGAGGAAGGGTAGCCTAGTTCAATCAGTGGAGCCCACCGCCCAGAAAGGGTTACAGTGGCTCCCCACAGACAGAATTTAGAAACTGCTGTGTCATCTAATACGTGTAAAAACATAAACGAGGTTCCGATTGTTTCCATGATAAACACTTGAGTATTTTTTCCTGAAATATCAAATCGTTTCCAGTTTTTGTCACGTTCCAGGGCTTTGTCTGCCTGGTCAGCTTCGGGTAACTATGGGCTGGGCGTGGTCCCAGGAGGCTCCAGCAGGGGAACTTGGCTAACGAGGAAGAGGCCCCTGTGTGCACCCTGCAGAAAGAAGATTGTCCTGCCTGGGACACGGACGACCCTGGGCCTCCTTCCCAAGAAGGAGGTTATCTGGCCTGGGCAGGCTCTTTCCTGCCCAAGGGGCTTCCCTGGTGAACCCCTCAGGCCCATCTGGCAGGCAAAGGCTGGCAGACCAGGAGCAGGGCAGGCACATCCGGGGCATCTGGGATGGGCTCTCGCTCAGGGAGCCAGCTCTTGAATGCAGTCCCCTCCTTGGTGACTCTTCGTCCCAGCCAGAGGTCTCCCGAGCCAAGCGTGTCTACACTTAGCACACAAGCTCTGCTGTCAGGCTGTCCCTCTTCCATGATGCCCGCCACTGAGCCAGCCCTAAGGTCACCACAGCCACAGATTGTTTCTTTCCCCTTAATGTATGGGCATTCACATTCTTTTGACCGTCCAGCTGTGTTGTCTACACTTTTTTCTTAACTTCTGATCTGTTTTTGGTCACATGTCCAAAAATGGTCATATGCTCCAGGAAGTCAAGAGCCAAGTTTTTTTTAATTGCTCGGTGTGTCCTTCACGCCCGAAACACATGATAGTTTCTGTGCTCCCTTCCCCTCAAAGACATTTGCTGATAATAGCTCAGTGATGGGGTACACATGTCACTTTCAGACATGACCTAAGACAATGGGTTTTTTGTTTGTTTGTTTGTTTGTTTGTTGGGGGTTTTTTTGTTTGTTTTTCTTGAGTTGGGTCTCATTCTGTCACCCAGGATAGAATGCAGTGGCATGATCACGGCCCACTGAAGCCTCGACCTCCTGAGCTCAGGTGATCCTTCCACTTCAGCCTCCCAAGTAGCTGGGACTACTACAACCACACCCAGCTAATTTTTTTAAAAAAATTTGTAGAGACAAGGTCTTGCTGTGTTACTCAGGCTGATCTCTAACTCCCGGACTCAAGCAATCCTCCTTGCTCAGCCTCCAGTGGTTCTTAATCTTTTAAGGGTCACTGTAGATTTTGAGAACCCAGTGCTCACACACCCCTCCTCAGGAAGATGCACATAGATGTATAGAGACAAACTGCAAGATGCAAAGTTCAGGGTACAGGTTCCCTGACACTTGCTTCGCCACTAACTCCAAGCTAAGAGCCACCGTTAAACTGGTTCTTTCAACCACACTGTAAGGTGACTGTCACAGGTATCGTGACCTGTGTTTAGTAAGTGAAAACCCAATGGTTGGAGAAGGGGGAGACATTCAGGTTGCACTGGACGGCTCATTGATGTGGCTCCTGGCCCAGGGTCCACATCTCCTTTGACAACTATTTTATAGATTTGCCCCTAGATGTGCAAAATCCACACTGGTGATGCCTCTTCCATCAACAGCTATGCGTCAGAACAGAAACGGTCATCTTGTCACTCTTGCCCCAGGTGCGACGCCCAGTGTTTCATGAAACAGTGCCCTACCAAGACCAGCTGCTACTTTTGCTGATCAGAAAGGAGCATGTGGTGTCAACAGCCTGCTCTGCAAACCTTCCATTTTCTCATCAGAGGTCCCCAGCTGTCTTCCCATGTCTGACACAAAAAGTCGAGAGCTTCCATCACCATGGCAGGAGCTGCCTCAGTCATCCTCACTTGTAAGCCAAGATGTTTTGCACCAAGCCACAGGCCCTCAGCTCACCCATCCTCGTGACTCCGAAGGCCTGGGCATCTGGGCAGGTGAGCCATGATACGAGGAAGGAGCCGTGGACAGCCATGACAGTTCTAGTTCCCTCCATCAGTGCGTGATGGGGGAACTGAATGTCCCTGTGCAGTCAGTAAGGAGTCATGCCTCAGTCATCGCCCTGGAAATCAACCTTTCCCTGACTCGATGAGGAAAAAGGAATCCCATCGCACCCCCCAAGCCCTGTCTTGAGGGGTTTTCATAGCCACTTGGGCCTCCTTCAGGCTCTGCCCCAACATGAGGGAGCATAATAGCTTCAAGGAAAAGCAAGGGTGGTTGTTTTTGTGAACACCATTTGCCATGCTTGAGCAAATGTGCTTCATCACAGCTCCACCTGCCTTGGCTGTCCTGGAGCTGACAGAGAACCCCGGCCGGAGGAGGTCATGGGGTCACCTTCCTGCACACCAAAATATTCAAATCATCTGTGAGCACAGCCTCAGGGCTGGTGTGTGATTTTGTTGTTGTTGTTGTTGTTTGTTTGGAGACAGTGCCAATGTTTTGGGTTATAACTTGGGGGCAGGGGGTGCTACTAGCACCGATGAGGGAGCGGTCAAAGTCACTGCTAAATACCCTACAAAGCTCAGGACAGCCCCCCACAACCCAGAATTATCCAGCCCAAATGTCAGCAGCACCAAGGCTGACAAACACTGCATCAACTAACGGCACTATCACTTTCTCACTATAGAACATTCCAGTAGTCTGTGGTATTTATACACACATCTGGATTGGGAGACTGTCATCTTTCTTCAGTTCATTTAAACTTCATGGATTGAATGCCTAGCCTGTGTAACGGCCCATGACAGATGGTGTCTCTGCCTTCCAGAAGCTTAAGTCCAGCGTTGGAGACAGACAAGTGTATACAAGCCATGATATGTGACAGAAGCAGCAGTTACTAGGGCTGTCACAGTACACAAAGGACTGGGACCCTAGAGGCAGAGATGTCCTCCACCTGAGAGGCCTCAGAAAGGAGGAGTGTGTGAGCTTCAGGGACTTTAGGACTGAGGACACCTCACACAGGCTAGTGAGAGGGACGCTGAGGAGACCAGGAAGAACATGAGCAGAGGCCAGATGCTGCCGGTGGGAGAGGGACCAGCCCGGTGCCCTGGGGTGGAGGAGAAGGCTGGCTTTCTGTTGCACTTACTTGTTTGGAATAGCGGGCCACAAATTCCTGTTTTCAGACTTTCGTAGTCTTTCCCTTTATTTGCTTTGGTAACGTTAACACTCGGTAGAGAATCTTGCCATTTCTATGCAGTATTTGTGGGAAAAAGACTTTTCATCTAAAAGGTAAATTATGGGCCTGATGTGGTTCACCCTGTAATCCCAGTGCTTTGGGAGGCCAAGGCGGGAGGATTGTGTGAAGCCAAGTGTTCGATATCAGCTTCTGCAGCATAGCAAGACCCACCTCTATAAAAATAAAAAATAAATTAGCAGGGCATTGTGGCACACACCTGTAGAACCAGCTACTAGGGAGGCTAAGGTGGGAGGATAGCTTGAGCCCAAAAGGTGGAGGCTCTGGTGAGCCTTGATAATGCCACTGCACTCCAGCCTTGGCAAAAGAGCAAGATACCGTCTCTTTAAAAAAAAAGAAGTAAATGATAAAGTTTCTCCTGAGGTCAAAACTAAATAAGCTTCTGTACTTGGTTCAGTCATTAGTAATTTGTGTAAGCCACAATTTGTTTTTAGAAAAGCTCATTTTTAGTGTATATATTTGAAAATATCTCAGAATCATAGATTCTAGTGATAGAAGAGACCTCAAGAAATGTGTAGGTTCCGTTTTGTCCGGTTCAGCTAGATGAGTTGTTGCCTTTGCCATTCCACAGACACTTCAGTTTCTACACATTTCAGACAGACACTAAGCACACATTATGTCCAGATTTTTTTCTATCTGATGCCTTTACCAAGGAATGCGGTTCTCCAGATTTGGGCGTGGGAGAGTAACAATTGTCCAAGTGGTTCAACCCAGATGCAATTGCCCAGCGACCAAGGGGATAGTCTTGGGGGTCAGGGGCACAGGCCTAAAGAGCAGTAGGGAGCCCTCTGAGCTCAAGATTTAAGAGGAGGGGTATTCTCCTCTCTGTACTGATTGAGGGACCCCCACAGGTGAGATCTCCTAGAAGCAAATTTGGAGAAGATTGAGGTTACAAGCCAGAAACCAAAGGTTATCTGGAGAGAGTATCTGGCCAGGGAGCCCTTGGAAACTGGAGCCATTTAGGATATCCAGGCTTTTGACAAAGCAGAAGGCTTCCCTTGGGTGGGAGCAGGCAGGGTCTCCCTGGGTACCCTGACCTCTCTCCGGTGACCACCAAGATGCCTCCAGCTCAGACTTCCCCACCTCTGGGCCTCGTGGGGGCCCTCCTAGCCTGGCTCACAACTTCTGCCTTGATTATAGTTCGAACCTAGATGACCTCGTCGTTTTCCTGTCAAACTGTGCCCTTGCCATTTCAACATCCCCAGTTTGGGACTCATAGTCACACTGTTTGCCCCCCACTCCAGGGCAGGACCCACCCAAGAAAAAGCCCTGGTTTTCTTTCTGAAGACTACCCTTGGTTATAACAGCAAATAAACATGGATGATTTTGCCAGTGCAAGTCCCTTGATGTGTGACTCAGAGAGTTGCCTTTGTCGTGAGATGGAGGAGGAAGCAGTATGGGGAAATCCCAAATTCTTGGCAACTTTCTTTCCTAAAGTGAACCTTACTTACCCTGGCACCATTAAATGATGCTGGTGGCCTTGTACCTGCAACAAATGAATGAAAAAGGCAGAGGTGGAAAAACCAGGTCCTTTTTGTGGGATAATATAAATGCTTTCTGAGATCCTTTTATGGTTGTCAGTAATCATTTACTCATATTTTGCTCAACGCAAGTCTGGTTCTCTTCAGAAGAAAGACAACTGCCTGGCTGGGTGCAGTGGCTCACACCTGTAATCCCAACACTTTGCAAAGCTGAGGAAGGAGGATTGCTTGAGGTCAAGACCAGCCTTGCCAATATAGCAAGACTCCATCTTGCTATATTGAAAAAAAGAAAGGCAACTTCCCATAAACCAGGCTTGCACCAGCCTAGGCAACATAGCGAAATTTTGTCTCCACAAAAAAATAAAAAAATTAGCCAGGCATGGTGGTGCGCGCCTGTAGTCCCAGCTACTCCAGAGATTGAGGCAGAAGGATTACCTGAGCCTGGGAGATTGAGGCTGCAGTGAGCCATGATCATGCCACTGCACTCCAGCCTGGGTGACAGAGTGAGACCCTAACTCACAAAAAACTAACCAAACAAAAAGCAGGCTTGCATGGACTCCTTGGTGGGGAGATGAAAGCAGTGAGATCACTACTGGGCACAGCTTCTAGGGGCTGACAATTTCCTTGGAGAAAACGCTGTCCCCATAGCGGCCTCCCTCCCAGCCTAGAGAAGCCCAGGCCTCCCTAGACGGCAGGCCCCTGACACAGCTCTCTGCAGGAAGTCAGTTGTGTATTTGCACTGAAGGGAGTGCTTGAAGCAAATGCATGGGGCCACCCCCGGTAACATTTTCCCTGGAACACTCAGGCACACATCAACTCTGCTACGTGCAGCCTTGTTGAAACAGAGACATCTCCTTGCCCGGCACATTTCCCCGAACTGTCTAGCACTCATGGTGACCCCTGGGAGTGATGAACCGAAGGCCCAAGGATGTCTGGGTAAGCGTTTCAGGTCTGTTTCCACGTTGGGTTCCAGTCCTGGGGCCTAGGTCCTTGTTCCAAGAAACCGAGGTCTCAAAGAGCACGTTCTTCCTCAGACAGATCCTGACAGAGCGATGTTGTGCCCGACTGTGACCATCACTCCTGGAAGTTTGAGCTGAAGATTGTTTATCAGAATCTTTGCGATGCCCTGAGTAGCTGGGGATGCCCCTGTTCAGAATCACTGCTTCCTGAGTGTTGACTGCTAATTTTTAAAAAATTTCAGTAGCTTTGGGGGTACAAATGGTTTTTGGTTACACAGATGCACTATATAGTGGGGAAGTCCAGGCTTTCAGAATACCCATTGCTCCCACCTATGCACATTGTACCCGATAGGTGATTTTTTCATCCCTTTTCCCTTCCACCCTCCCCCTTCCGAGTCTCCGATGTCTGTTACACCACTGCTTGTGGTATACGAGGTGTTTACATATGTCATCTCATTTAATCCCACATGGATTCTATGCTCGTTTTATAAGACAGAGCCTCCATCCACCTGGGCAGCGTTCACCCACACCGGGGCCAAGTAGACCTAGCTGAGAGCAAAATAAAATGGTGGAGCAGGGGTCCAGAGACAGACACCCATGTTTGGTCTCAAGCATTGGCTGTCTCTTTACAAATTTGATTTTTATTTTTTTTGAAAAGTTGCTATTTGAAACTCTAGGTGGGAAAACAACAGCAGGAGGTACCTTGGCTATGGCTGGCCTGAGGTCGCACATGACCCAGGAGAGGAAGAGTGGGCCACAGGAAATATCAACCAGTGGTATCTTCAATTCTGCTTTTATTTCCCCAGGAGACGCTGGAAATCTAGGGTTTGTTTAGAGGGAACCCGTCTCATTTTAAAGGTTAGCAATTGATTTAAAAAACAAACAAAACAAAGCTTGTTTAACATCCTGCAGGCAAAATAACTCACTTGTGGACTGGTTTGCAATTTTTGAGTTAAGCTTTCCCTCTAGATTGAAAAATTCAAACATAGGATAGGACGGGACCCAGTCTTTCATTGTTTTGTTTTCTTTTCGTGAAATATACATTTAATAGACTATATTAAAATTCTCAATAATTCAAACAAAGCTCTGAACAATATAAATGCTTAAGTGTCTTTGTCACAGAGTTTTAATACCACCTTGTATTCATGTGACAATGTACGTAGTGACTTGAGATCATTATATTATCTCATTTATTGCTCAAAGGGCAGCTGTGAGGCAGGCACTGTTACTTCCACGGGCATTCATAGAGAAATCAAGGCTGAGAGAAGCTCAATGACTAACTTGAGTTCACGTGACCAGATGTTGACACAGCCTAACTCCCAGCCAGGGCCTCCTGGTCCTGACTGGTCTTTTCATTCAGTAAACCTTGGTTTTTAGTTTCTCCCACCAATATTGTTGTATGAATAACTCGTCTTCACTCCAGGCCACATAATTTTTTCCCAAATCATGTCTAATCATTAAGTTAAAAAGAAGTCATAAAGTGTCCTTTAATCTAGCACTTACCAACTGGTCGTTGGCCCATACCTATAACCCCAGTACTTTGGGAGGCTGAGGCAGGAGGAAGTCGAGGCCAGTTTGGGTGACAAAGTAAGAACTTGTCTCTATAAAAAATAAATTTAAAAAATTAACCAGGCTTGGTGACACACAACTATAGTCCCAATTCTTCAGGAGGCTGAGATTGGAGGATCACTTGAGTCCAGTCTAGAAAGTCAAAGCTGCAGTGAACCGTGATCGTGCCATTGCACTCCAGCCTGGATGCCAGAGTGAGACTCTGTCTAAATATAAATAAGTAAATAAATGAAATAAACTAGCACTTGCCTTTTTTTTTTTTTTTTTGAGGAGGGCCAATAAGGTAGAGTAGATGGGGGTGGTTTTTCACCTAAGAGTGTGTTGAAGGGGGACAAGGAGGAGGAGGAGGAACTAGGCCCCTTGAAATGTTTTGAAATATTTTACAAAGAGATTTATTGGGGCATGTTTTGAGATGGGAGACTTGTAGCTCTTTCCAGAGGGTGTCTAACTTTCCCAGAGTAGGCAAGATCTGGGCAGGTTGAACTCCAAGTCTTCATCTTTATTGATATCAAAACATAGCTTAGCAGGGCATGGTGGCTCATGCCTGTAATCGCAGCACTTTGGGAGGCTGAGGCAGGAGGACTGCTTGAGCCCAGGAGTTTGACACCAGCCTGTGCAACATAGTGAGACCTCGTCTCTACCAAAAAAATAAAAATAAAATAAAATAAAATAACCAGGCGTGGTGGTGCACGTCTGTAGTCCCAGCTACTTAAGAGGCTGAGGAGGAAGGATCACCTGAGTCCAAGAGGTCGAGGCTGCAGTGAGCTATGACTGTGCCACTGCACTCCAGCCTGGGTGATGGAGTGAGACCTCGACTCAACAACAATAACAATAAAAAATAAACATAACTTAGGCAACATTCCTGTTTCCCCTCATGGCTTTGTTCTATTAGAAAAACATAACTCGGGCCACTCTGAATCTGGAATCAGTCACCACAACTATTTTGTCGGACTCCTTTGTTTATCACATCTTATGATTAGAGGCCTGAGGTGTGTTCCCACAGGACAGACTTCTGCAATTTTTACGACCCCCGTCAACCCACTGACTCTAATTGGCCATTTTTTTCCTACAAGGAACATGGCAAAACACCTCTTAACAAAATACAACTCTTTATGAGGCAATAATTGCCTCATGCTAACAACTGAATGACAAGAATATGTAAAAATAAGAATAATAACACAGGGTGTTTCTCTTGTTATGAAGGTTTTATGGGTAGTTCAAGAACATTTCAGGAGCATCGCACCAGGTGGCAGAAATGGTATCGGAGTGGTGGTTCCTCTTGACAACTGTTTGTGGGTGATAGTGGATGAGGAATGTTTGTAATGGGGAGCATTAAAGACCACAGCAAGAGTAACTGTGGAGTCAGGCAGCCTAGACTTGACACACAGCTTAGCAGCAGCTCCTGATGTGACTGAGAACAAGGCATTTGGCCTCTCCAACCCTGAGCTACTCATCTCTTAGAAAGGAAGAGAAAAATGGGAATAATAACCAGGGAGAGGCCACCAGATAGCCAGACTCCACTCTCGGTGTTATTACCCACAGTTGGGCATTTATTCTCCCATCGAGACATCTGGATTCTGGCCCAAGGACACACACCTTGTAGGTGGCATGGGCAGAATCCAAAGCTGGATCTCTAGACTCTGAAATTAAGCTCTTTCCAGGACACAGCTCAGGGCTTTTTAAGTTCTGACATGAAAACTCCCCTAGCGAGAGAAAAGAATGGCTGCTCTTAGGAGTTTGTAGAGCTGCCGTCACAAAGTACTACATGCTGGGTGGCTCAAAACAACAGGAATGTATCGGCTCTCAGTTCTGGAGGCTGCAAGTCCAAAATCCAGTGTCAGCAGGGTGGGTTCCTCTGAGGGCTGTGAGGGAAGGTCCTGTTCCAGGCCTCCCCGTGCCTGGTGGTTTGTTAGTAATCTCCGGCTTGTAGACATGTCACCCTGGTCTCTGCTTCTGTCTTCACATGGCGTTCTCCCTCTGTGGGTTTCTGTATATAAACGTCCCCTTTTGAATGCTCCTATACTGTTGATGGGAATGTAAGTTAGTTCAACCTTTGTGGAACGCAGTCTGGCATTTTTTTCAAAGAACTAAAAATTGAGCTATTATATGATTCAGCAATCCCTTTCCTGGGAATATACCCAGAGGAACATAAATTGCTCTACCAAAAAGACACCTGCACATGTATGCTCACTGCAGCACTATTCACAATAGCAAAAACATGAAACCAACCCAGATGTCCATCAAAAGTGAACAGTATAAAGAAAACATAGCCGGGCTCAGTGGCTCAGCCTGTAATCCCAGCACTTTGGGAGACTGAGGCAAGTGGATTGCTTGAGCCTACGAGTTTGAGACCAACCCAGGCAACTTGGCAAGACCTCATCTCTACAATAACTAGAAAATTAGCCGAGAGTGGTCGCATGCGTCTGTAGTTCCGGCTACTTGGAAGGCTGAGGGAGAAGGATCGCTGGAGTCCAGTGGGTCGACACTGGGGTGGCCATGAATGTGCCACTGCACTCCAGCCTGGGCAACAGAGTGAGACCCTAACACAAAAATAAAAAAGAAAGCATGGTACATATACACGATGGAATACTATATAGCCATAAAAAAGAACAAAATCACGTCCTTCACAGAAACATGGATGCAGCTGGAGGCCATCATGCTAAGTGAACTATCACGGAAATAAGAAACTGAATACTACATGTTCTCATGGATTGCTGGTCACATGAGCACAATGGTGGGAACAAAAGATGCTAGGGGAAGGAGGGAGGGAGGACAGATAGGGAACGTGGGGCAACACACTGGCTACCAGGTCCACTATCTGGAGGAGAGAAGGCCATATAGAAGTCCAAACTTCACCTGCATACAACTGATTTATGTAATAAATCCTCACATGTACCCCATGACTCTAAAAAAAAAAATTCCCTTGTTTACAAGGATACCTGTCAGATAGAATATAGGGGCCCACCTATTCCAGTATGAAATTATCTAAATAATTGCATCTGCCATGACTCTATTTCCAAATAAGTTCACACTCTGAAGTACTGGGGATTAGGACTTCAACACATTGGGGGAGTACAATTCGACCCATAACACTACCCATTTCAGGAGTCTGGGGGTGTCACTTATGACACCTAAGGATTGCCTCAGCCAAGGAGGTCAAGGCTGGGGTAACCCGTGATCTATGCCATGGCACTCCAGCCTGGGCAACAGAGTGAGACTCCAATGTGCAAAAAAAAAAAAAAAGAGTGCAAATTGAGCACTCAACTCCAGTATCACCTCACCATGTAATACAAAAGCAACCTTTTCTAAAAGGCTGTGAGTAAAATTACTGACCCAGAAAGCTGCTCCGTGCTGATCCTTGGGGTCCAAAACCCCATGTCCAAGTCCCTGACCCGTCTCTTTTCAAGTCCTTAGAAGATGTTCTCACCCAGTGTAAAAAAGCACCGAGCATCCCAGACACCTTGGGGGTCATGCTTAACTTAAATGAGCGTGAAGAATATTGGATTAGACGGGGTTGAACAAAAAAAGCCAAGCAAATGAAATGCGAAGAGAAAATCTGGAACAGTCCTGACCAAAATCAGCAACAAAACACAGCGGCATGGAAGCAGCACCTGCAGACAGCCCTGCTGGAACGCTGTCGCTCTGTATCATCCTCCTCTCCTTCCTTCTTCAAGGAAATCAGCGTCAGAAAAGCACAGTTCATCTTGTTTCCCCATCACATGGGCTTTTGAAGAACATGCTTTTGAAGTGCATGTACCGTGGTGTTTGGGAACAAGGACAATGGTCGTGGTAGTAACAGACTTCTTAACGTACCGATTTGGTTCATATTTTTCTATTGCAGTACATGTGCTTCAAGTAATGGAACTTACCAGCAACACTAACGATGGCCATACTGTTCTTTTATTTCCTAAGAAATAACATTTTCAAAAGTGACAAAGGACTCTCTGACAAAGGCCCCACAGCAGGAGTGAGAATGACTCAAGTAGAGAAAAGGGCCTCTCTGGTGGCTAGCTTATTGCCTTCCTGGTTTGTGACATGAAGACAGGCCAGGCCAAGTCATTTCCACATCCTGGGGACCCACTGCCAGCCAGTAGAGACGAGCTCTGGCCAGGACCCAAGGGGTGGACGGGACTCAGAAGACTGCCCCAGGTACCCCAGCAGCACCAAAAGAGAGATGGCTTTCTGCTTTCCTTGGTGGAAAACGCAGAGACCACAGTGTTCCTTCCCCTTTCTGCCTCCCTATTGGGAAAAATATAAACCTCCAAAGGCATTCACCGTCCATGTAGAAATGTCTATCAGCTTTAGTCATGGTCAAGGAGAAAGCATCCTCAGAGAGGGGACAGCCCACAGGGCAGAGCCAAACCTGGAGACACATCTGAGTGTGACTGTTGCTCAGGGATGGCCATGAGGGCACAGCCCCTAGAAGCTGTGCTGAGGAGGCACTGAGTGTACAAGGCCATCCATGGTGTTGGCAAACACAGGTGACCAGAACTTTAATAATGCCCATGACGATAGAGGAAGATGGTCTGAAAGGGAGGAAGGATGGGGGGGGCAGTCTGCAGAAGCAGAGCCTGCCAGGAAGGCTCAGACCCCTGCCCCAGCCAGAGTGCAGCTCCCCTGGGGCAGAGTTGACTGCCCATCAGTGCGGAGAGGAGCTCTGCGCAGGAGCAGGGTGATTACATCAGGCTTTTCGCTAGCCTGGAGGGGACAGTGCCTGAGATTACCCAGCTCCCACTGTCCCTCCTCCACCTCTGCCACAGCGATCACAGAAGGCCACTGTGAAAAGGTGTCTGCTGGGGGACACTGACGTTCACCAAAGCAGACTCCCTAAATGATTTCTAAAGATTGTGAACATCTCAAAGCTTTCACTCTCCTCCTAGGTCCCAGCCTTTCCCCCCGCCCCCACCCACATGCCCCCTGGACCACATTTCATGCTGTCTGCCCCCGTGCTCCAGCCCCAGCGAGGGCTCTGGGAGACACGTGCATTCTAAAGGAATACTGTAACAGCCTGGCTTGTAGCCTGGTGTCTGGTGAGTTCGTTTGGGTGAATTATTGCTCCCCAATTACTGATTCATTCCCAGGGAAGAGGAAAAAAAAATCAAGTTCCTAGATCAGCAAAGCCGAGGCACAGAGCCCCAAACATAGTGTCCTCATGACGGCTGTGTCTGGCACTGGGACAGCCGACAGCCCTGAGGGGGCTTCTCCCAGCAACTCACTGTGTGCCCTTCATAGCTTCCAGGAAGGTGATGGGACTCTTAAAACCAGATGAGATCAAGCCACAGAAAGCAAGCTCAGACTAGTGGTCATGGTAGGGGGGGAAAATGTCCCTAAGTGGCAAAAAAGAGCAAAGTGGTACGATACTGTATAATTTAAATGCATTTGGAAGACTCTCCTCTCCCAGACTGTCTAGGACAGAACATACTGGTTACATTTTAACACACACACACACACACACACACACACACACACACACACACAAAACCCAAACAAACTCCAAAGAGAAAAGGGAATGCTTAGTTATGACGACTGACGTTTCCTTTATGGCTATGGCCGCCACCTTTATCCCTTAAGCGGAGGCTCTTGACCAGGGCATCTTGTCCCCCACACTCCAGCCCAGGGACACTTGGCCACAAATGGGAGATGCTACCGGCATCTAGTGGGTAGAGACAAGGGCTGCTGCTAATGTTCTGCGATGAGCTCAGCAGTCCCACGACATAACTATCCGGACACAGGATGTCACAGTGCTGCTCTTGAGAAGCCTTCAGGGAATAGGTCTTCTTGTCACTCACTTACTTAGCTGCAGGAAAATAAACAAAACGTCCACAGGGGAGATTTGTGATGAGGGAGGGAGAGATCGTGACTGAGAATACGCACAAAGTCCTGGACTGTGCGTCGTGAAGGCTGAGGGAACGAGCCACCATCTCTAGTGACCCAGACACTCCGAATTATGACCATCATCGTCTGAAGTCCATTAACTGCTTATGCAGCACTGTGTTACTGTCTAGTAGCAGGCAGGTGGAGTTCAAAGGAACCTCAGTTCTTGAAGAGTTTGCCATCTGAGATGGGAATCCAGGCAGAGATGTCAAGGTGTGATGGATAACAAAACTGAAAAAGAAGGCCAAGCCAAGTGTGCAAGACGGGGGCTGAGTATACTGTGAGGAGTGGTGAGGACACGTTACCCAGGCGAGTGGGCGGCCTTAAAGGGATGTGCAAGAATGACCGGGGAGAGCAGCCATCTGCACCTCCAAGTATCCATTTGCTTTCACGAAAACATGTACCACCTGCTTTGAGGCGTGCACAGATCCAGAAGGCACAGTCCTCAAACCCCAAGCCCCTGCAGTTCAGCCAGCGTGAGGAGATTCATGTACAAATAAGCAAACCACAAAAATACCAAGTACGTGTCACAGTGTTTCAACAGAGGAGTGATGCCTACATGTGGCGGGACTGGCGTGTGGGTGGGCCTCAGAGCCTGGGTGCTTCTGGCAGGGAGATGGGGGAGGGGGGTTGAGCTTGCCTGCGAGCCTGGGACAGGGTGAGACAGCAGGGGCTGTATTGTCCTGCTGACTAGAATCTCTGAAAAGGGGTTCTGGCTTAAGGTATTTGTCCTGGCTTATCTTTGGCCGCTTGACAAAACCCTCTGTGCTTTACTTTTCTCTCTCTTTCTCATCTCCGAGGAACAAAATCATTTTCATCTGAGTGAAACCTTGTGGAGTTTCATGGCGGGAGGATCGACATCCACGCCGTGCAAGGGAAATGTTAGAGTGGTTATAACTCACAGGTAACTAATGCTTTTCTCTTTCACAGACCTCCAACCTCACCCAGAAACAGCAGCTCTGAAAACCGTCCAGGAAAAAAGCCAGACGCTCTGAAGATGCACTAATATTTCAATGGCCTAACGTTTTCCAGGCAGAGCCTCGACTACAGGGCTGCTCCCAAGCAGTCCCATGGCCCCGTGGGCGCTCTCCTTCAACAGTGAACCCACAGAAAGGTCAGCAGCCGGACACAGAAAGAGGAGAAGGGTCCTGAATAAACACAGACAGTTTAATCAACCGTGAAGCAATCTAAGAGTTGACTGAAAGTGCTTTGTCAGGAGGAGAAGTGAGGCCCCTGTCCTCCGAGAAAGCCGAGGAAGGTTGGAGGTCACTTCGGCTGACCAGAGGCCACCGTGGAGGCAGCAGTGTTCCCTGGTGGGAATCTCAGTGGGAAGACTCAAAAGCAGAAGGACAGGGAGGAGAGGAGAAGCCAGCGTTTGGGCATTTTTCAAGGACCTGGCAAGCAAACCTTCTAGAAAGAAGATGAAAATTTAGTCCAATAAGAAGGAAAGACACTTTTTAGAACTGCTATGATTACTTCAGAGTTGGTTACTCCTTCAGGCTTTTGTCCATTGAGTCTGTCATTTCTGATTCCAGACTCCTCAGAATATTTGGAAAAAAAACTAGTTTGTTCGAATTACATCAATGTCCTTTACTTGCATCTACAAAATCAAGGTCAAGCTATGTTGATAGTGAAAGGGAATTGAGATGAATGAGGACTGACTCCCCATCTCTGGCCCTGTAATTACTTTCTCTGTAAGCCTGAATACCCAATCAGATGGACGCCTTCGCAACACATTTTGTCATACTTATGGAATACCTTTAAACAATGGAATCTGGAAGCTCCAGCAACATCTGTGTCCAAATATATCCAAGCCTGTTTGTGTTTTTAATTGAGAATCAAACAATTTCAGATGAAATAATCTGTGGTATCATAGAAGTGACATATTTTTAGGTAATTCTTGAGAGCATTTTGCAAACCATTAAAGTAACTTGATACCATGCTATATCTTTAAAAAATATTTCTCAGCTGTGAGTACTACTGGAATGAAATCAAGCGTGGCATTCAAAAAAGTCTGCAGTGTGAAAAGGTTTGCATAAGAATTCTGATTCCACTAGAAAACCATTTCTTTCAGGGCAGTCTTATCATTCCCTATTGGCTCATGTAATATGGTTGGTTTGTTCTCATTCCAATTAAAGATGCAATTCATTAAACAGTCTTTAACTTCATTAAGGTAAAGATTTCTATTAACGTTATCAAGCATTGATGGGTTCCTAATTGGACATTGGCAGGAAAACCATAACTTTCAAACCTTCTGATTTCGTATGAAGAAAGTCATGTCTCCACATAAAGATTTTCATTTCTGTGATCTGGCTGGTAAAATGTTTACTCCTTTATATTCCTTTATTCCTGGTTTATTTGAGGTCCAGACCTCTGGGCCCAGTAATTTGTAGAGGAGGATCATTTGTATAGGAGGGCAGTTGTGCTATTTTTCTTAAGTCCTTGAGGATTGAGAAAAACTTAAACCAATGAAGGGATCAGATCCCATCATTGGAAGTTTCTTGGGAGGAAATGACTTTTGAAAACGTGTGGGAATTATCAAGAAAATAATTTTCCCTTACACGTGGGTACACAAAAGGAGTGAACAGGAAGATATCAAGAGGAAGTAGTAACTCACACATGAGAAAACATGTTGCCATTTTCAAGGTCAGATGAACAAGAAGGCCAATGCACATTTTCCCAATTTACCTTTCCATTTTAAGAAGTCATTAAATTCAGGTACACTTCAATTGTTCAGGACAATGATGGACACATGAGGCTTGGAGGGCAAAACCACCAATGATGAGTAAAATAAGAACACCAGGGATTTTCTCCTCCCCCTTTGTTTATTAACATTCACACCACTCTGTATACCATGGTCGTGTGATGTCTGATGTCTCAAGCCAAACCATATAAAATCACAGAGGCCACAACAGGCAGGAAGAGACTCCTGGTCCTGAGGTCTGAGTAATAACAGCCCGGCCTGTCTGATGTGAGGCTGGGTTTGAAGGGCTTGGTGAGCCTCCCACCTGAGCTCTTCTCCTGCCTCTTCATGCCCCCTAGTGGACAGTCCAGGCAACAAATGGGAGTCAGCCTGTGGGGTCTCAGTGGGGGCTCAAATATGGCTCCCTGGTAGCCTGCCTCCCTGACAGCCCTGTTGTCAAGCACTGTCAATTTCCCGGAGAGTCGGGACTCTGCGGTATGATGAACATTTCCACTTCAGTGTCATTTTCCTGGAGCCTGCGGTCCACCTGTGCCTGCTCTGATCCCCAATTTGCAGGCACCTTCCTAGGTGCAGTCCCCACACGAGGTATGCCCTTCCTAGGAAGCCCAAGTGATTCCTTCTTTGGATCCTGAAAAGTAAAGAACAACAGAATCCTGTGCTGCTGAATCTATTGCCAGTGCAAAAGCCCCTTGTATGTCCAAGAGTACATCTCTAGAGCCATCCATTTATTCATTAGAAACCTACTAGCTGCCATGGCCCATACCAGGCACTGGAAACACAGAAGGAACTAGGTTGAGGTACTGCCTGAAGGAGCTCGTGGCCCAGAGAAGGGACAGTTCGTCGTTATTGATTGCACGTGACACGGTCCGTGCTGCTAAAAAGATGCCAGGGCTGTATTGCAGGAACAAGGCTTGGGATTTGCTGCAGGGTCTTGCCACAGCGAAACTGAGCCAGCAACTGCTTTGTTCAAATGAGTCAGATAAATAAATGAGGCAAGCACAGGCCATCCTGACACTTTGCACCTCTAGAATACCCTGGCTGCACCGAGAGTTGTTGGATGTCATTTAGGTATTTTCATCCCTTTCCAAGTCACAGCGATCTATCAGCCTGCGTGGACTCTGGGCTCCCTTCGGTGACAATCTACACAGTGTTTCCACGGTGGCGGTACTCAGCTCTTTCCAACGTTCATCTCTGCTTTGCTCACTTCAAGCCTCCCTTAATTTTTTTTGAAGCCTGGTTTCCACATTGCTGATTCACAGACATAGAAGGCCCCAAAAGAAAAAAAGGTAATTATCCTAAATGACTCAGGCACCCTCCTCGACTCTGGGATCTGTGTGCAGACTTGTACTTTAAAAGCTGCGGGTAATGATATTATTATCTGTGCAGGAAACACTGGAAGAAAAACAGATGGATGTTTTTCCAAACTCCTGGCTCTTGGCAAAAATGAATGTAGAGACGATGGGTGCTCAGCCCCAGCCTGGCAGCTGGACACTTACTTCAGCAGCTAAGGCACCTGTATGAGCTCCATGATGCAGGGCCACGTTCCTGGGGACGAGGGCAGTGGCGTGTTCAACTCTCCCTGATGCAGCCAAAGTTTGTTGTAGGCATGGTCATCACCTCTAGTGCTGCCAGACACCTGTACTCTGGGAGAAACAGGAATTAAGAAATAAAAACAATTGGCAGGCCAGGCACAGTGGCTCATGCCTGTAATCCCAGAACTTTGGGAGACTGAGGCAAGAGGATCACCTGAGGCCAGGAGTTCAAGACCAGCCTGGGCATCATAGTAAGACCTCATCTCTACAAAAAAATAAGAATTAAAAAAAATTAGCTGGGAGTAATAGCATGCACCTGTAGTCCCAGCTATTTGGGAGGCTGAGGCAGAATGATCGCCTGGGCCCAGGATGTCAAGGCCGCAATGAGCTGTGGCCATAATCATGCCACTGCACTCCAGCCTGGGCAACAGAGACTCATTCTTCCTGCATTTCTCAGTTTTTCCTCCTTGTACCGTCAATAGCATCCATCATTCATTCATTCATTCAACCCATAATGACTGGGTGTCTGCTCTTTACCAGGCCCTGCTAGGTTCTGAGAATACAATGTCAGCCAAGACTGACATGGTCTCACCCTCAAAAAGAGAGGCTCTTGATCAAATCCCCACACAAATTAACGTAACATTGCAATGTGTGGGGCCCTGAGTCTATAATGAGGGGATTTGATTTAATAAGGGATGTCAGGGAAATCTCTGAGGAAACGATGAGTGAAATGAAATCTGAAGGAACAATAGGATTAACTAAGCCCAGCAGGTCCTGTGTGTCCCCTGGATGGGATGGTGCATGTGTTTTCAAGGCCATGCAAGATGGCAATTGTGACTGGAGTACAAACAGCAAAGGGGTGAGGTTCTCAACTAGGCTGGACACAGCAAGGGGTGAGGTCTCAACCAGGCAACCCACAGGGAGCCCTTAAGTGTTTATATGGACAGGTGATGTGGTCCAATGTGTATTTCAGAAAGACTTCAGTCTCCCTGTGGAGTACAGCTTGGAAAAGGTCACAAATGACTGCCATTAGACAGGCAGGAAGCTGTTTGCTACAGGTGAGTTGGAGACTAGAGGAACAAAGGAGAAGAATGTGATGGAGCCTGTAGGCTTCTAACATATCCCATACCCATGAGACCTCCGACAGGCTTCCCTGCTATGAATCCCTCTCTTCAGGGTCTAGATCATCTATGACAAAAACACGACCTTTCCCCCTTCTGGGTGTGGCTCTAAGGATGTCCCTTTGGCTCATCCCTGGAGATGCCTTCATGGCTTCCTTCTAGCTTGCTCTAAAAATGAAGGGAAGGAATGTCTGTGATGCCTGGGATACAGTAACTCTGAGTCATATTAACTATGACTCAGATTATAGGATGGTCAACTTTTCAAGCTCCTGCAACCTTAACTGAGGGGCTGAGGGGCTGAGAGGCTGGGATCAGATCAAGAGAGCTTCACACCACTGCAGGCTGCTAGAGCATTTGATCTCCTGACTGAGCGCTCATGTAGTGTTCGATCAACCAAAGCAGTCTTCTTCCAAACACTTTGAGGGTGCTCTCATAAGATTCCTCCTCATGTGAAAAAGGAACTAGTTACTGGATGTCCTCTTCTGCCTTGGATCCTTGCTCTTGGGAAGTAGTCAACTACCCTTTCCAGGAATTGTGTTTCAGCACGGTGCTGTACTAGGCACCAGGGATTGGAAGACCAAGAAATGTCTCTTGTCCTCCAGGAGTTGTAGCCTGGCAGCCTACCTATAAGGACAGCACAATGGGATGTGCTCAGCAGAGGCAGAGGCAGCTCCTACAAAGACACAAAAACACCTAAGAGCAACATGGTCCCAGGTCAGGTGCAGTGGCTCATGCCTGTAGTCCCAGCACTTTGGGAGGCTGAGGCGGGAGGATGTATTGAGCTCAGTAGTTGAATATCAGTCTAGGCAATGTAGGGAGACCTCAACTTTACCAAAAAAAAAAAAAAAAAAATAGCTGGGCATGATAGTGCATAGATCACCTGAACCTAGGTGATCGAGGATGTGGTGCGCTGTGATTGTGCCACTGCACTCCAGCCTGGGCAACAGAGTGAGATGTGACTCAAAAAGTAAATAAATTAAATTAAATTAAAGTGGCCCCAGGGGTGATGGAGGAGCTGTGGCAGACAGTAAGACTGGAGACAGGACTCTAGGAGGGTCACTGGGGGGGTCTTACCCACTTTGGGGAATATGTGTTAGTTTTCTACTGGTGCATAACAGACTACCCCAAAACTGAGATGCTTAAAACAACAAACACGTATTGTCGTATAGTTTCTAGGGGTTAGGAATCCAGTTGTAGCTTAGTGGTCCTCTGGCTCAGGCTGTGATGAAGGCATCAGCCAAGACCAAAGTCAACTCAAGGCTCTACTGAGGGAGGATCTTCTTCCAGGCTCACTCAGGTGGCTGCTGGCTGGGACATCAGTTCCTTGCCATATGGGCCTCTCCATGGGACAGTTCACAACATGGCAATTGGCTGAGAAAGAGATGGAAAGGGAGAGAGAGAGAAAGGGAGAGAGAGAGGGAGACAGACAGACAGACTTTTTGTATTCATAAACTTAATCTCAGAAGTGACATCCTGTCACTTTTGCTATATTCTCTTGCTTAAAGCCAGGCACCAGGTCCACCCAGCCCACATTCAAGGGGTGGTCACACAAGAGTGTGAATACCAGCAAGGGGTGTCTACTGGGCTATTTATGTCCTCTTTTATTGTCCCTTTGGCATAAATTACGGAGAAACATGTAATTTTAGTGCATATGAGTTTGTTTTTGTTGATGGGTACATTCTGGTCCCTGGGATCCCTGAAGAACAATGTGCTTCATCTCACATCTCTCCCTAAGGATTTGATACAACCCACTTGGCACTCACACTGGTATTATTAGATGGATTCAGCCAAAATCTGTCTCTGGAGGTAGAGAGATCAGTGGGAAGGTAGGCGGCAGAGAAAGGAAGTGATCAGGTCCCCAAACCGAATAAAGAAAAAGGTCCTGGGCAAGCGAGACCTCATCTCTACAATAAATCAAAAAATTAGCCGGGTGTGGTAGCGCGCGCCTGTAGTTTCGGCTACTCGGAAGGCTGAGGCGGAAGGATCGCCGGAGCCCAGCAGGTCGAGGCTGCGGTGGCCGGGAGCGGCCACTGCACTCCAGTCTGGGCGACGGAGTGAGACTCCAACT
>CAUYQG010110344.1:0-21079 GCA_963574415.1 Tarsius wallacei | reverse complement strand
TGGATGGAACTAGAGTCTATAATACTGAGTGACCTCTCACAGAAACAAAGAACTGAGTATCACATGTTCTCACTCATATAGTAGACCTTGATCATCCAACGTATTACCACAAGAAAATGACTGACAGTGGTGGGAAACTATGACAGGGGGGAGAGAGGAAGGGATTAATGGTAGTAAATACCTGTCTGGGGATGGGGGGACACTTCTTATCAACAAGGGTGCCCGAACGAGGCATATTTGTGTATCTAACCCTTAAGTGTACCCCACAATATCACAATAAAAAATTAAAAAAACAAAAAAACAACACTATATTCTCTAGGAAATTCATCTAGTAAAACCAAAGAAACAGGGCAACCATTAGCCATAAACTTTGAGGACAAATGCCACTTACAATTTTCTTTCTCAGAATAAAGTTTATATACAGTTCTATGTAAATATTATTTTCCGGTATCCCTTTTTAATATTATGAGAAAAATCATACAAAAATAAAGATGTTTTATTGTTGACATTCATCCCCAAAAGTCAATTTATTCGCCGTAAACATACATTTCTCTGCCTCTTCACCCCTCGCCCTATGCCAACCCCCATCTCCTTTGTGTGAGATACGCAATGCACCTACTTTCCCAATAATCACATCTATGAGAACAATAGAAATGATGAAGACAAATGATATAGTGAATAAAGATAATGCAGAAAAAAAGGAATGCAACCCAATAAACCACATAATTACAACTCCCTTCTTTTTTTGGTCTGTTAAAGAACTATCTTCTCTATTAATCCTTCCAATGTCTAAGTCACATTTATGTGTGGCAACTTCTTGTCCTTCCCCTACTCGCTGCCCAATATCTGTTTGATAGTGAAAAGGGAAGAAAGTTACAAGTTAAAGACAACATTCATTGTATCCATTCCTGTATATTTATTTCATCACACATTTATTAAGCCCATTCTAAGTTCCAGACTCTAAGCATGGCTAGAAGAGGATCACTGCTAAGGTAAGGGGAACTGAAGAGGAGAGGTTGCTCTAAGCCCAAGACTTACTTGGTGAAATAAGTCAGTGAGCTCTCATGCTTTGCCTGTTCTTCCTCTACTCATTCAGTAATCTAGCAGCAGGTAGGAAAACAAATACACACACACACAAAACAAAGAAGATTAATTAAGATAGCTGGTGAGTTACTGACACCTGGCAAAACCAAAATAATTCTCTTTATTCATTACAATACAGACTCAAACACTGAAGACAAAAATGGGAAGGTCCTTCAACCACACACTATGAAAGACGGGGGTTCTACCATGACGAAAACTATCAACACAGTCAATTTCTTAAGAATGTATTTGTGGACTGATACCTGGTTTTGAGTTGGGCAATACCTGCCAATAGATTATGCACTGTAAAAATAATGCTTGAAGTAACATGCTTAGACAGACTCTGTTATAAATGCAAGGTTTCTCTATGTATCTATCTGTAATGTCTTAATATTTCACAAAGTTGCTTTCACCCAGCTGGGAAAAAAACAACTTTCCAAGTACTTAGTAAGAGAATTAGAGAGGAAGCATAGGCAAGAACTCTCCAAAGAGCTCCAAACCAGAGGTATCTGGCTCCCCTACTTACTACCTATGTGACCTTAGCCAGCTAATCTCTCTGTGCTTCAATTTCTTCATCTATAAAATGAGGTTAATATCAGCATGGACCTTACAGGGTCTCATACTGAAGATTAAATGAGCTAATATATTGGCACAATACAGTATGTGACATATAAACAGCAACCAGCAAATGTTAGCTATGATTGTTACAACAAATTATCCCATACTTTCCTAATAACAGGGTTTCTGACTTCACTTAGGATAAAATCAGTATTCTCTTTGACAGAAACCTATTACATATAATAGTGACCTAATTGTAAAAAGTCACATTAATACAGCTGTATCAGTATGAATTATATGTGTATGCCTGTATATAAAAAGAAATTGACCCATGCAAAGTATAGTACGAAAAGTAATCACAGTTAATAGTTAACATTAGGCATTT
The DNA here is from genome assembly GCA_963574415.1 of Tarsius wallacei. Classification (NCBI taxonomy): domain Eukaryota; kingdom Metazoa; phylum Chordata; class Mammalia; order Primates; family Tarsiidae; genus Tarsius; species Tarsius wallacei. The sequence goes on along the minus strand of CAUYQG010110344.1, from coordinate 19,053 downwards.
TTTATGTGTTGGGACTTGTACATATATCACAATATGTAATTAAATATAGAACCTCAAATGTAAGTACTGTTACCATCCTAATTACACATATAAGGAAAATGAAGTACGGAGAGATTAACTAACTGCTCAAGTTCACATAAAGCCCAGGTCCTTGAACCCCCAAACCAGAGTTTCTTACCAGTATGTATGCTGCACCCCAAAATAACTATCAACCTACTCAGAATTCAATTTATACATTTATATACATATCGTTTCATGACCTATAAGGTTACTTATAATGAGTGCTAAAGGAAATGCAAATGTGTAACTCATGAAGTTGAAGACAAGGATGTTTTCTTCAACCTAAGACTGCAATGGAATCTGGTTGACTGAGGCACTGCCTATGAAACAAGACTCCTACAACTTGGTCAAATAGTTCAGTGTTTTCTTTTTGTTTTGAAGGATTTCTTTCTTTTTAAGTATTTTAAGTCAAAACAGTTATGTAAGATTATTAAAACAATTTTTTTTTAATGCCACAATTTTTACCTTCTATGTGGCCTGGTCTATGGTTAAGCATGCTATGACTTACCATGAATACATTTCCATTGAAATGTAAAATAGTAACCATGACTCCTTTCTGCCTACCTCTAATGCAACTAAAGAGGTTAAATGATAAAAAAAAATAAAATAAAATAAAATAAAATAAAAGAGGTTAAATGTTTCAATGTCTTTGCTATCAGCCAGGATAAGTGAGGGAGAAATGAATCAATATCTATAAAGTGCTACTCTATGTCAAGAACTACAAGTCCCCCTAAAAAGGCTGTGAGATTAATCATTTCAACCATCCTATGGGCAAGATTTTATTCAAGTTTTGCAGATAAAGAAATGGAGACCAAAAAAAAAAGTAAGTCTCTTGACAAGATCGTCCATCCAGTAATAGGGAGAGCCTGAATTTGAACTCAAAACAAACTCTAACATGCTGAGCCAGGGATTCCAGAAGCAGCCTCAAGTATGTACAGTGGTCAACACCCACCCTCACTTTCTTCACTGGCTCTAGTCTCCTACTTCAGCATGTCTACCCATTTACTATCCCAGAGCCAATGTGGATGAGGACTCCAGGTAAGAAAGAATTTATACACATATATATAGACTTGCCCTTCAAGATAATCAAGAGGAAACAATTGTGAAGAGATGTTAAATGCAAAATTTTTAACACTATATTAAAAGTTAAAAAAATAAGATAGTAAATGTAATCCAATATTAAATGATCTTCTATGCCAGACATTTGAGGAAATTATCACTGGGGGAAAAGAGTCCAATTCCAAGTATGGAACAAAATGCTTAATGAATTAGCTGTAATTTTTTCATGTTTTACAACTTTTTAATCCTATTTCACTCCATTGTACCACAGGGCTTTAACAAATGAACATAGTAGTTTATTTTAAATACTTGAATTGCTTTGTTAGACTATGAAAACATTACTTTCAGAGAAGCTATCAAATGACCTTGATGATCTACACAACATTCATTATAGACTGGTAAACATTTGTGAAAATCCTTGCTGTGATGATTGATTGCGTTTTTCCTTGCTCCAGTTACCGCAAACTAAATTGCCTGTCATTAAAGTGATGACTTCTGTCAACATAGTTTCTTAATCCTTATTCAGTCCTTTCTAGCAATGACAACCTTAGAATAATATATTGTAAGTCTTTATGGATCAATAATGATCAGTATAAAACAGTGCAATCTACCACCAGGATTTTTATCCCCCTATTTATAATGATCTCTGACAAGCTAACTAGCAGTAAAAATTTCTTACTAAGGAGGATAAAAAAGACATCTAACAAACAAGTCAAATACAATACTATAAACAGTATATGCCAATCTAAACAAGAATTTTGAGTGAAGCTCAATGTTAGCAAGTGCTTTTATCCTAAAGTAGTTAATGACTTGTATGTCATTTGCAGACTACTCAAGAAAAAAAAAATCATCATTCAGGCCCTTAGACATTTAAAAATGTTTTATGAAAGGTTATTTGTATAAAAAGCTTCTTGACAATATCAGAAAAATAAAACTTCCACTTAAGCATAAAACATAAGCTAACATGCATATCCTGGTTAATTTTTTACACAAGCAATTAGAGGACATCTTTAAAATTTAATCTATATTTAGATTGTACCTTAGGCATCTTTATATGAGAACTAGATTACAATTGCCTTTAAATACTACAATTTAGATGTTTTGATTTAAAACAAGAATTACTTAAAATAAATGCCATTATCAACAAAACAGTCATGACACTGCTTTACAATTGGCATTGTTTCTTTCATATAAGAGTTACATTAACTATGTCTTCTCTAAATCTGTATGTGTTTTATCATTTATTAAACTCAACTAACCCGAAATCTTTGATAGCACTGAACAGGAGGAAACATTTTTCAATAAGCTAGTAGTTTGCCATATTTTTCCTCCTTAAAACTACTTAACTAAAGGATGAGTAAAAACAATCTGTTTTTACTATTGAACAATTATTTTTAAAAATCAGACTTAGCCGGGCTCGGTGGCTCAGCCTGTAATCCCGCGCCTTTGGGAGGCTGAGGTGAATGGATTGCCTGAGCCCGCAGGTTCGAGACCCGCCTGGGCAACTTGGCGAGACCTCGTCTCTACAATAAATAAAAAAAATCAGCCGGGCGTGGTAGCGCGCGCCTGTAATTCCGGCTACTTGGAAGGCTGAGGCGGAAGGATCGCCAGAGCCCAGCAGGTTGAGGCTGCGGTGGCCGGGAGCGGCCACTGCACTCCAGTCTGGGTGACAGAGTGAGACTCCAACTCAAAAAAAAAAAAAAAAAAATCTGACTTTACTGGATTTAGAGAAATAACTTGCCAACATATTACTTTAAACTTTTTTTGGGGAAAGTGTAACCTCCATTAATTCATTTTCAAGAAACTACTGGAGAAATAAAGAATGAAGAGGTAATACAAGTAAAAGAAAAATATGGAAACGAAGAAAAACTGAAGTTTAACACAGTAAAGAGAAAAAAAGAAACCTAAATTGATGCAAGAGGAGTGAAGGTTGCAGGAGGAATGTCTCTAAGAAAAAAAAAATTATTATTATTATTATTATCATGTTATTACTTTGGTCATACTGAAAAGAGTTTAGAGTTCTGCCAGAGTCTGGAATTAATAATTGGTACAAAGAAAACTAAGCAAATTAGGGTAGAAAAGGAAGTTAGGAACTCTCTCTAAAAAACAAAGGCATATCTCAGAGAAATCTCATATTCAGTTTTAGACCACTGCACTAAAGTGAGTATCACAATACAGTGAGTCAGATACATTTTTGGTTTTTGATGCATAAAAAAGGTATATTTACACTCTAGTCTAAGTGTCCAACAGCATCATGTCTAAAAAGCACAACGTATATACCTTAATTTAAAAATACTTTTTTTCAAGGTGGCTAACTGGAAGCATTTCAAGCACACCTCATCCACTTAGATGAAACAAAATAGCATGCAGACAATCACACTCTGAATACCTTATATAAGAGGGAACACGAGAGTTCAACAGAAGCAATGAGAAACACCAAAAACTGGGAAAAAGGAAAACAGGCAGGTTGCTTGGCTAGGACTGGCCAGGAGTAGGCCATGATCCTCCAGCATGGGAGAGGGTGACAGTCTTTCTGTGGTCCACTTTGCCACTGGGGAATCATACAATCTAGACCACTGGCGAGCACCTTGGTCCTTCCAAACCCTAAATCTAATTTGGGGAATGGCTGGGAGACTATGAAAAGGAACTGCTTCAGGGAGAGAATACGTCCTGGGTCCCACATCCTTTATAAAACCTAAGTGATGTTATGAGACACCATTCTCAATCCTATCTCCTAACAGACTATGCGAGGTCCTAGGAACCAGCGGCATCAGTCCTAGGCGTTAAGAAAACTTGGGCTGCTGCTTGTGGAACCAGGATTTGAGAGCTGGGTGGGCTCCCACAACCAGGACAGAGAAGCAAGTGTGGCATGGAATGCAGCACCCCGCAGTGGAAGCAGGCACTGTCTCAGGGACTTCAGCAGGAGACTTGCCACAGAGGCTTGGTCTTGGGCAGGGCAAGGCCCTCTAGGGCCGGGAGGCTGAACTGCAGGTAAGAAACAAACGAGTCTGATAGAACAGCTAGGTTGACTATAACAGACAAAACTGAAGAGCAAGTCCCACCGGAACTGGGGCATGACAGAATGCAAGTCCCTGACTCACCTGCCAAGGCTGTGGCCGCTGAGGTAGGCCCTCTTCCTTAACCCCTCAACCCCTGGAGTAGGACCTCAGGACAATGGCAGCCACTGTTCACCCATGCATTCTACCAGGGGCCTGAGGATTGCCCTGTCTGCCCATCATGGTTGGTGCATGCATTCTCCATTGATGGGCCTAAGTATAAGATTGCCAGGTCTGAGTGCACTCAGCTTCTCCTTTCCCCCCAAGACAGAGTGTGGGTGGGATCCAGGGTCCCAAAGGTTATAAACTCAATCCACCACCTAGAACACCCAAGTACTTGTTCCAGAGGACTGAGGTTGGGCATAAACACCCTACTGCTAGCACCTCAGGTGGCTCCTACCTGCAAGCAACCTGCTGGCCTGGAAGCTGGCATGCACAGCCCATTTCAACAGCTGTCAATACAAACATACAGTGTTTAGAACCAAGAAGAGTATCTCAATCCTGCTACTGCCATCAACCACACCACATTGGCCACCCAGGACCTTGTGAGCTCATTCATCCATCCAGTAAACCACTGCTACAATCAGCATCTGAAAAAGACACCCAGAGGCCCAATAATTGGCTTGCCCAGAATTGTAAACACAGGCACCAGTAAACACCTTGTGGGGCACAAGGAGACACAGGTAGTTTACCACCATCACCACTACACCCTGAAGATTGGCATATATGGCACTGCAGTCCTCAGCACACTTTCAACACAGCCTCAGTAACAGTACTCTAACACACTGAGGAAGCCACAGATACCACTAACAATGTGTTTACCCCCCAAAATCATACAAAGACTTCACTACCGCATACACCCAGGAACAAAACCAACATCACAGTCATATCTTCAGAAAAAAATTTCCCCTCCAAAATCCAACCCAATGAAAGTAAGTTCAAAAACAGGAAGAAGCAAGTCACATCAGATGATTAAAAAAAAAAAATTCAACATAAAGACACAGGAAACATAAAAAGAAAGAAAAATAACACCTCCAAAGGGGCACGATAAATAGATCTTATACAAAAAAAAGAAATTCTCAAAATCCCAGATAAAGAATTCAAAATATACTGATTTTACAGATGAAAGAGAAATAGGGAAAAAAATACAAAGAGCTCTGAAAAACAATTCAAGATAATAACTTTTTAAAATTGCCAACAAGATAGATAGCCTTGGGAAAAAACTCAGAAATTCTAAAACAGAAGAATTCAATGAAGAAAATACATTTAAAACATTCAACAACAGACAAAACCAAGCAGAAAAAAGAATTCCATAACTTAAAGACAGGTCTTTTTGAAATAATCTAGACAAAATTAAAGAAAAAATAATTTAAAACAATGAGCAAAGTCCTCAAGATGTTTAGGACAACATAAATCAAATTTTTGAATTATCAGTATTCCCAAGAGTGAAGAGAGATTAGAAACAAGTTTAGAAAAGCTATTTGACAAAATAATAGGTAAAAACTTCCCAAGTATAGCAAGCGAATTAGACATCAAAATTCAGGAAGCTGTTATTACCAAGAAAATACAATGCAAAAAAGGACTTTGCCACAGCACATTATAATCAGACTATCTAAAGTTAATAAAAGAACAAGTTCTAAAAATGTAAGAGAAAAGCTTCTAGTTGACTGACTATAAAGGTAACCCCATCAGATTAACAGTAGATGTCTTAGCATAAAGCTTACAAGCCAGAGAGAAGGGGATGCTACATTCAAGGTGCTGGGGAAAAAGAAAGAAACTGTAAGCCAAGAATTCTATGCCAGCAAGATTAACCTTCATAAGAAGGAGAAATAAAGTCCTTCCCACACAAGCAAATGTGTGGGAAAGACTTCCTCACCACTAGAATAGCCCTAGAAGAAATGCTGAAGGGAGTCTTAAACTTGGAAGGAAATGAATGGTATTCAACATCATGAAAACACACAAAAGTATAAAACTCTCTGGTGTAGCAATCACACAAAGGCAGAAGAGAAAGAAATCATGTCACTAAATCAGAATTTCGCCCAACCATAATAACAGTCAGAGAAAAAGAAATAAAGAATATATAAAACTAGAAAGCAGTTAATATGACAGGAGTACCAATATATCAATATTAACCATGAATGTAAATGGATTAAGTGCCACACTTAAAAGATGTAGATTGGCTGAATGGATAAAAAAACATTATCCAACTCTATGCTGATTATAAGACACTCATTTTACCTATAAAGACACATATAGACTGAAAATAAAGGGGTAGAAATATACTCATATCAGATAAATCAGATTTTAAGTCAATGCCAGTTTTAAAAAAATATTTAAAAAACAAAAAAATCAATTCTGCATCAGAATATAATCATTCTAAACATATATGCACCCAACACTGGACCATCTAGATACATAAAACAAATATTACTAGACCTAAAGAGATAGATAGACAGCAATGCAATAACAGTAGTAGAATTCTATACCCCACTTACAGTATTAGAAAGATCATCAATACAAAAAATCAACAAAGAAACATTGAATTTAAACTGAACTTTAGACTAAATGAGCCTAACAGACATTTACAGAACATTATACCAAACAACTGTAGAATCTACATTCTTCTCATCAACACACAGAACATTCTCCAAGATAGACCATATGTTAGGCCACTAAACAAATTTCAACAAATTTTATTAAAGGTAAATCATATCAAGTATCTTTTTCAACCACAGTGGAATAAAACTAACAATCAATAACCAAGAGGAACTTTGGAAACTTTACAAATACATGAAAATTAAACAACATGCTCCTTAGTGACAATTGGGTCAATGAAGGAATTGAGATAAAATCAAAAAATGTCTGAAACAAATCAAAATTGAAACACAACTTATCAAAGTCTGTGGGATACAGCAAAATCAATGTCAAGAGAAAAGTTCATAACAATAAATGCAGACATAAAAAAAAATACAAAGATTACAGCTTAACAATCTCATGACAGACCATAAGGAACTAGAAACCAAAAACAAACCAAACCTAAAATTAGTAGAAGAAAAGAAATAATAAGTTTTAGAGCAGAATTTAATGAAAGACTAAAAACAACAACAAACCCCCCAAGGAACAAAAGGCTGAATGTCTGAAAAGATAAACTGATAAATCACTACCTAGACAAACCAAGAAAAGACCCAAATAAGCAAAATTAGAAATTATAAAGTAGACATTATAACTGATGTGACAGAAATACAAAAGATCATCAGAGACTATTAAGAACAAATACACTATCACAAACTAGAAAACCTAGAGGAAACTCATAAATTCCTGGAAACATTCAACCTCCCAAGACTGAACCAGAAAGAAACAGAAAACCTGAACAACCTATAATGAGTAGCAAGATCGAATCAGTATTAAAACAACAACAACAACAACAAAAAACTCCCAACAGCCAGGCACAGTGGTACACATCTATAATTCCAGTACTTTGGGAGGTGGAGGCAAGAGGATTGCGTGAGCCCAGGGATTTGAGACCAGCCTGAGCAATTTGGTGAGATTTCATCTCAACAATTTAAAAAAAAGTAGCCGGGAGTGGTGGTGCATGCCTGTGGTTCCAGCTACTTGGAAGGCTGTGGCAGAAGGATTGGCCTGATCCCAGCAGATGGAAGCTGGGCAGTAGCCCTGAGTGTACCACTACACTCCAGCCTGGGCAACAGACTGAGACTCCAACTTAAAAAAAAAAAAAAAAAGAAACTTACAACAAAGAAAAGCCCAGGACCAGGTGGATTCACAGATGAATTCTTCCAAACATGCAAAAATGAACTAACATCAATCCTCTTAAAACTGTTCCAAAAAATCAAGGAAGGAATTCTCTCTAACTCATTTAATGAGGCCAGTATCACCCTGATACCACAACCAAAACACAACAACAACAACAAACCTACAAACTAATATTGCTGATGAACATGGATGTAAAAATCTTAAACAAAATACTAGCAAATCAAATCTAACAGCACATCAAATAATAAACTATGATTAAGTGGGTTTTATATGTGGAATAGAAGGATGGTTCAACATATACAAATCAACACATATGACAAATCATATAAACAGAATCAAGGACAAAAACCACATGCTAATCTCAGTAGATGCAGAAAACGCATTTAATAAAATTCAGCATCCCTTCATGATAAAAACTCTCAACAAAAGAGGAATAGAGAAACATACCTCAAAATAATAAAGGCCCGATATGGCAGCTAGCATCATATTGAATGGGGAAAAGTTGAAAGCATTTCTTCTAAGAACTGGAACAAGATAAGGATGCCCACTTACAGTACTCCTATTCAACATAGTTAGTACTGGAAGTCCTAGCCAAAGCAATCAGGCAAGAGAAAGAAATAAAAGACATCAAAATTAAAAAAGAGGAAATTTTCTAATTATCACTGTTTGCTGAGATATAATTTTATACCTAGAAAAACTGAACGATTGCACCAAAAACTTATTAAATCTAATAAATGAATTCAATAAAGTTATGGCATACAAAATCTATGTACAAAAATCAGTAATGTTTCTATACATCAACAACAATCCAGGTTAAAAAAAAGAAATTAAATAGGCAATCCCATTTATAATTGCTGCAAAAAATACACATAACATATCTAGGAATGAATTAACCCAGGAGGTAAAAGATCTTACAGGAAAAACTACAAAATACTAATGAAATAAATAATAGATGATACAAATAAATGAAAAAAAATTCCATGTTCATGGATCAGAAAAATTAAAGGATTGTTAAAATGGTCATACTGCCCAAAGTAATCTATAGGTTCAATGTCATACCTATCGAAATACCAACATAATTTTTTACAGAATTAGAAAAAATAATTCTAAAATTTGTATGAAACCAAAAAGGAGCTACACAGACAAAGCAATCCTGAGCAAAAAGAACATCAGCATTACCTTACTCCAAATTATGTAACAAGGTTATAGTAACCATAACAGCATGGTATTAGTATAAAACCAAACACATGGATCAATGGAACAGAACAGAGAACCTGGAAATAACGTCACATATTTATAGCCAACTGATCTTTGACAAAGTTGGCAAGAACATACACTGGGGAAAGAACACCCTCTTCAATAAATGGTGCTGAGAAAACCGGACTGCCATATAAAGAACAATAAAATTTGACCGCACCTTGAGATGGATTGAAGGCATAAACTTAAGTCCTGAAACTATTAAAATATTAAAAGAAAACTTAGGGAAAACTTTTCTGGATATTATTCTAGGCAAAGAAATTTATGACTAAGACCTGAAAAGCACAGGCAACAACAACAACAAAAATGGGAATTAATTAAACCCAAAAGCTTCAGCACAGCAAAAGAAATAATAAACAGAGTAGAAAGACAACCTGTTAATTGGGAGAAAATATTTGCAAACTTTTAACCCAACAGAAGACTCATATCCAGAATTTCAAGGAACTCAAACAGCTCAACAACAACAAAATAATCCCCCCCAAAAGGTAGGCAAAAGACATGAATAGATATTTTGCAAAGAAGACAAACAAAAGGCCAAAAGGTATATGGAAAAAAAGCTCAACATCACTAATCATAAGAGAAATGTAAATCAAAACCACTATGTGATATCATTGCACCCCAGTCAGAACACCTATTAAAAAGACAAAAAACAAAACAAAACACATGTTGGCAATTATGCAGAGAAAATATGACTTTTTCTTTTTCTTTTTTTTTTTAAAGATTCAGAGGGTACACGTGTAGGTTTGTTATATGGGTATATTGCATAATGCTGGGGTTTGGACTGCTACTGAACCCCTTACCCAAATAGTGAACATGGTATCCAGTCCCAGGACCCTCTCTCCCTCCCTCACTTTTGGAGTCCCCAGTATCTATTGTTTCCATTTTTATGTCCATGTGTACCCATTGTCTAGTAACCATGTATAAGTGATAACGTAGTATTTGCTTTTCTGTTATTGTGTTAATTAACTTAGAATAATGGCCTCTAGCTGCATCCATGTTGCTGCCAAGGACATTATTTCATTGTTTTGTATGGCTATGTAGTATTCCATGGTGCATATGTACAACATTTTCTTTATCCAATCCAATGTTGATGGAATTATTATACACTGTTGGTGGGAATTATTACATACTGTTGGTGGGAAATTAGTACAACCTCTATGAAAACAGTATGGAGATTTTTTAAAGAACTCAAAGAACATTCAATTTAGCAAGGCCACTACTTTACAAAGGAAAAGAAATCATTTTCAAAAAGACACCTGTACTCATATGTTTATCACAGCACTATTCACAATAGCAAAGTCATGGAATCAATCTAAGTGTCCAAAAATGGATGGGAATGAAGAAAATGTGGTATATATATATATATATACACACAATGTAATACTACACAGCCATTAAAAAAAGAATGAAATGATGTCTTTTGCAGCAACACAGATGAAGTTAGAGGTAATTATCTGTTGGGAGCCAGCCTTGGAGGCCCGCCTGATTGACAAAGTCCAGGTGTGTTGAGGACCCCCGGCCGCAAAGCAAGTCCGGGCAGCTGAGGCCCTTTTATCTTTTGTCTTGTTGTTGATATGGCTGAAGAATTCTGTGTAGTCGAGCATGAAGAAAACAACACACTTATGTGAAGTGTTCACAGCTAACCTGGGAATGTCATGGTTTATTTTTTTCATTTCCCACCATGCCGTTTGGCCTTTTTTAACATATGCAATGGTTAAACTCTGAAGCACATCAAGAATGCTTTTTCTCACTTGGTTATAAGTTATTAGCTATTGTTTGAGTAAAAAATGATATAAGTATATTCACTCCTTATTTGATTTAAAATTATGTAGTTCAGTGCTTAGACATAAGGTTTTTTAGAAACACAAGTTTATGGCAAGTTCATTATGAATTCACTATAACACTTATCTAAAAGTTATATAGGTGATTTATAACACTGTTTTTACTGATTTAGAATGAAGATTAATCGTTAAGGTTTCTGTTTAACTCAATAGTTAAAATTTTAAGTTAACGTATATAGAATAGGTTTTCACTAAATTCATAATACATAATATACTAATTAGATACTTTTATGATAAATTAACTAAATACAAAAACCAACCTTGGGGGCCTGGAAAACATCATTAAAAGTTTCTTTTGAGTTTTCTTTAGGAATATACACTGCACGATAAGAGAAAAGTAACGAAGACACCTGGACAAGAAAGGCGATTACAAATCTTTGAAGGCCATAGAAACTCCAGAGAAAACTGTGATTACAAAGCTTTGAAGGTCATAGAAGCCCCAGAGAAAACTCCTGATGTGTGGAGAAATGTGCACTTGGAAATTTTCATGAGACATTTCAAGTACTGTAATTTAGGACTTTGGACTAAAACTATCATTCTTGGCTTTAAGAATGATACTCATTGACTGAAAGTAGAAAGTGTTCTTGGCTTGTTTGTTGCTTCTAAGACACTAGATGGTGGTAACTTCTGAAGGATAATGTACGTGAAGGAATTTTCTTTGTCTTGTCCCTTTACGCATGGTATAAAAGCTATCTGTTAACTAACATTAAATGGCATCTGTACAGAGTCAGGTGTCCAAAGTGCATTCTTTCACCTACGCCGTTCACACCTTCGGGGTACCCTAGACCCGGTGGGACCTGGACTCTGGCAGGTAATAAAGATAATTCCCAATGTAATAGTAATTTTAAAATCATATGTAAGTTATTAATCTTGTAGTTGTAAGGAATTATGAGAATAGGACCTTCCCCTCTTCTATTTAAGAAAGCTAGAGAACTGTTACTAAGGTTTTTGTTTAGTCAACAAAAGCTGTCTGGAATACATAACACATTTTTCCCACAGCAACATTGTTAAAACATGTTTTTAAGCTGAAGGCTACACCAGAAGCTTATTCAACCTCAATGTGACTGAGCTGTAGTACTAACCATAGGCTTCAGTAAATATTTGTAGTGTAAGAAAATGAGTGAATGGATGAATCAGTAGGAAGGACAAGGAAGTTCACTGGTTGTAAACTCTGGGCAGAAAGAATTGGCCTTCCTTATTCATGATTGTATCCCTAACACCTTGCCAAATAGTTGGATCACATGTATGATCCAAGAGCTGTCCTTGGAACTGGGTGTGAAACTGGACTTTTATAACAAATCATGTATACCTTAACTCATTATTAAAGGATAGATTTTTTTTAAAGACAAAATCATGAACCTTGTACTAAAATAAAATAAAGGTGTCCTAAAGAATGTTTTAACTCGATTATTGAGGGAACTAGAAAAGGGCAAAAAGTCATTTCAAGGAGATTCCAAAGATTAGACACAAAAGTCAATTCAAGGAGATTCCAAAGATTAGACACAAATAGAGGCAATCATGAGTGCAGAAATAAATTTAATAGATTCAACATTGGTCAATTGCATCATCACCAACAAAAATTATTTGCACTACTAGTAGTTTACTACAACTAACAGAGTGGTACAATAGCTCAAAAGCTATGACTATTACAAATAATAAGAAGGGTAGACTAGAACACGTAGCATTTCGTAGGACACCTACCAATATTTTTCTTTTTTGTAATTTCAAAGTCCTTCACAAATGTAGTACCAAATTAAAATAATGCAATATGCTCACATAAAGTTTATTTTATTTTACTATTATTACTTTTTGTAGATATATCTCCACAAAAAATATTGAAAAACCCTTATAATTAATGAGATAAATGGGCTTATATGATTGATACTGCTGTTGTACAGTGATTCAAAAAATGTGTATTTTTACATTTCTCATGCAACAAAACTCTTTGGAGTCTATAAAGTCCTTTACTCTTTAGAGTGTAAAGGTGTTGGAGATTTTAGCTTCAGGTGAGAAAAAAAACCTTAATCTTTTTCTTTGAAAACCACAAGCACAAGCCCAATTTTATTTCTCTGTCATTATTGCTCTTATGGTCTCAACCACCCCTAATATTTATAACATTTAACAAAGTAATTGATTTTTAGTTCACAAAGAAAAATTATGGTATGGGTGTGAAGGGATTAAAATTAAACTGAAAAATCTGAACAATCGGCAGCCACAGAGAGAAATATGATCTAAACTTGAGCAGATACTTCCAAAAAAACAGCAGCTATTGACCTCTCTGAGGAAGTTTCTTGCTCAGAAGAAAGAGTAAAGCTTAGCACCAGAAATGTGAGTTCGCCTGCTCTTTCTCATTTAAAAAAAAAGCCCAGTAGAAACTTCCATACTATCCCATTACAGCCCTAAACATACCCTTTTTTGGTTAAGTTGGTATGTAAACCTTTACCTCTGGCTATCAGCAAGTTCCTCATTGTTGAATGACCTCCATATGCAGGTGTAAATAAACCTTGTCTTTTTTTCTGCTAGCCTGTCTGTTGTCAAGTAATTTGTGGTCCCCAACCATTCTAATCTAAGTAGCTAGAGGAAAACTTTTCCTCCCAACAGAGAATTGTCAAACTATTTGAAACATAAGCATTTGAGTAAACTCACATGTGAACACAAAACACAATTTTCTACAGCAACTGCACATCTCTTTTATACCTTCTTAAGGTGGCAAAAAATGAACATGTTCATTAACGTGACTGAAAGATATAACCTTTCTTTAAAAAATAAGATACAAAAGTAGTTAAATTTTAAGCTACTTTTAATGAATTGTTCTATGTTCTGATATACATAGAAATTGTCCTAATATTCAATGATGATTAATTAGTTCAATTTAATAATAGTCCAAGATTTGAAGTTACCTAAATATCTTGATAATTATCTTTTTTTTTTAATTGTAGAGATGAGGTCTCGCCAAGTTGCCCAGGCTGGTCTTGAACTCCTGAGCTCAGGCAATCCTCTTGCCTCAGCCTCCCAAAGTGCTAGGATTACAGGCTTGAGTCACTGCGCTTGGCAAGAATTATCTTAAAGCTAAAATACTACAAAATATAATTACTGTGGAAATAAAGAATCTGACAGAATAATGACTAAATTTAGCTAAACAAAATTTACATTTTAAAAAATCCTACACATTATATAAAAGTAATATTAACTTATTCAATCAGTAAACCTGCAGCTTGGGAAAAACAAAATCCAAGTAAAATAAAATGTACATGAAGGGGTTCAGAACCTCAACTGTAGCATAAAAATTATTTTGAGTGGAAAGCATTTGAGTTCCTGAAATCTATCTGCCTAAAAGCAAAGCCTCCCAGAAGAACTAAAAACAAAACAAAACAAAAAAAACCTCAGCAGTCATAAATCTCCTCCCCAGGAGCAGCCAGATGCAGGGATCCTGCCCCTGCTGGGTCTGGGGTTTCCTGAAGGAGAGACGGATAGGTGAATGAAGGAACTTGCGACAAAATGATATAGATGGACACCTGCTTGTGGACAGAATGCCAATTTAATGTTAGTTAACACAGAGCTTTTATATCATTTGTAAAGGGGCAAGACAAAGAAAATTCTTTCACGTATTATCCCTCAGAAGTTACCACCATCTAGTGGTCTTAGAAACAAACAAGCCAAGAACACTATCTACTTTCAATGAGTCTTCTTGTTAAAGCCAAGAATGATAGTTTTAGTCCAAAGTCCCGAATTACAGTCCTTGAAATGTCTCAAGAAAGTTTCCAAGTGCACATTTCTCCATGTGTCAGGAGTTTTCTCTCTGGGGCGTCTATGACCTTCAAAGCTTCGTAATTGCCTCACTTGTCTAGGTGTCTTCGTTACTTTTCTCTTATCATGCAGTGTTTATTTCTAAAGAAAACTCAAAAGAAGCTTTTAGTGATGTTTCCCAGGCCCCCAAGTTGTTTTCTGTATTTAGTTAATTTATCATAAAAGTATCCAATTAGTATATTATGAATTCAGTGAAAGCCTACTCTATAAATGTTAACTTAGAATTTTAACTATTGAATTAAGTAAAAACCTTAACAATTAATCTTCATCCTATATCTGTGAAAACAGGGTGATAAATCACCTACATAACGCCTAGATAAGTGTTAGAACTTATAATGAATTCATAATGAACTTACTATAAACTTGTGCTTCTAAAAAATCTTATATCTAAACACTAATAATTCTAAATCAAATAAAGAGTGAATATACTTATATCATTTTTTACTCAAGCAATACCTAGTAACTTATAACCAAGTGAAAGAAAGCATTCTTGATGTGCTTCAGAGTTTAAACATTGCATATGTTAGAAAGGCCAAATGGCATGATGGGAAATAGAAAAATGAACAATGACATCCTTGATAGCTGTGAGTACTTTGTATAGACATGCTATTTTCTTCTTCCACGACTACACAGAATTCTTCAGCCATATCAAACAGCAAAGGCGGAAGACAGAAGGGCCTCAGCTTCCCGGACTCGCCCTGCGGCCCTGGGTCTTCGGCCCATCAGGACCCTGTCAATCAGGTGGGCCTCCAAAGCTGGCTCCCAACAACTAGGGAAGACTGACTCTCATCACTGGAAATAAGAAGTTTTCACACCACTTCTAAAAGGACATTGTCACAAAACTATCATATCTCTTGTATATTCACCTAAGGGTTTATTTGTTTGTCCAAAAAGTCATTTGTTTTCCCATAAGTATCCTTTCTCATCCTCACTTTCTCTATTAATATGGTATATAAGCCCCAAACTCTCTTTGTGTTACATTTTTTTGTTAACTCCCATGTATGTACATATGTGAATAAAAATATGTATTGTATCATGCTAATTTGTCTCCTTAATTATGAAAATTTGAATACTAAAAAATGTTTCTGATTTAGCTGTTTTTAGAGGGTAGAATTTTTTATTTTTATTTATTTATTTATTTTTTGAGTCAAAGTCTTACTCTGTCACCTGGAGGTAGAGGCAGTGGCACAATTGCAGCTCACAGCAACCTCAACCTCCTGGGCTCAGTAGATCTGTCTGCCTTAGCTGCCAGTTTACAGAGATTAAAGGCACCCTGCACCATGCCAGCTAATTTTTTTATTTTTTATGGAGATGAGGTCTTGCTATGTTGCCCTGGTCTCAAGCAGTCCTCCTGCCTCAGCCTCCCAAAGTGCTGGGACTACAGGCATGAGCCACCATGCCCAGTCTGAAGGTATTTTTCATTGGTAGCAAAATGACAAAAATTTTTTTGTCCGTTTACAAGGAACAAGTTTTGTGATGTAGGATAACTACTTAGGCAGCCTAACCATGGCTGTTCTTGATCTTCAGAATTTTGGACTTCACAGAAAAGCTTATAGAAAAGGTCATATGAGCACCAATGGTCAAGGAAGTAGGGTGAGCAGCAGCTTGGGCATGTGACAATCGTCAGAATAAAAATGAGCCACTAATGTTAAGAAAACCCAAACAGCCAGAGAAGGCCACGAAGAGAGGATTTTCATGCTTGTATGCCTGATAACAAAAACTATCACAAAAGACTGTAAAAACCACAATCTTATACAAAGGCCACTGTAGCCTTACACAAAAATGCTTCTACAAGGACATCTGCCCAGCAACTGTCTGTCCAACCTTGGCCTGGCATCACTTTGTTATTGATCTTTGTAGCCAGAGATGATTATTTCCAAACAATTATGTAATCCTCCTCATTCTTTTCTTTGAAAATCTTTGTCTTTTCTTACCTCCCCAAATATAGTTTACTATGGCATATGTATTCCCATTGCAATGCTCTATTCCCAAATAAATATCTTTTTTTTAGAGAGCTTTTCTCTGTTATTTAGGATGACAGGACTAAACACTGACCTTTTTCTTTACCGTGCCAAATTCCTAACTAAGGGACCTGGGGAGATGGGCTTTTATATTAACCCTATACAATGTTTACTTTCCAAACTTTTATCTGTTAGACTCTGGCATAACATCACCTAATAGATAAATAAGAAAAATCAAAGTATTTTATGTCCCTGTAAAGCTGTCTCTTGGGAACCCCCAACTCCAGGCACCTTTTAAGATACTTACCTGTCCTCTCTGAAGTCTACCACACATGAGGCTTCATCTACATATCGAGAAACTTGACTCTCTTATCATTCCCAAGCCACACATTTCCTTTACTGCTTTCAGAATTCCTTAGATATCCCTTGTTGCTAATTGCCAATCAAGAAATCTTTCAATCCACCTATAACATGCAAGCCCCCACTTGGAGATGTTTTGCCTCCCCAAGCCAAACCAATGTATATCTCACATGTATTCATTTATTGTTTCTTGTGACTTCTAGTTTCCTAAAATATATATAAAACCAAACTACATTTCAATCACAGTGGCCATGCATTTTCAGGATCTACCAGGGATGGGTCACAGGCCTAAGGTCACTCACATTTGACTCAGAATAAGCCACCATGAATATTTTATAGAGTTTGGCATCCTTCGTCAACAACAGGCATATAGGTGTGTTTTTTTAAATAATGTCATGTTTAGAAATCTGTAATGGTTTGTTCTCTGAGGAGGACAGTAATTATTGTCCAAATGACTAAATTGTGGTCATTTAAAATCATCTTGTTTATGCAAGTCATCTTGTGGTAACAAAATATTATGAGTAATGTTTTCCTCTGTAGACAGAAAATTGTTACAGTTTTTATTATTTAATATAAAAGTAGATCACTTTAATGTGATTTAGATGGTTTTAACTCATTAATGTTTCTTATTTGTATTTAAGAGTTGAAATATTTAAAATTTCAATGGTATGGTCTTTAATATTATTTTTATTTTCACATGTTCCTCCATTTAACACTTCTGAGTTTATTGAAACTTATAACACATGTCTAATTTTAAGTTATTGAAATATTTTCTCCCACCAATCATTGTTATGAGGAAAACTCTGTAAGGAAAATTATGTACAATTGATCCTCCATATCTGTGTGTTCTGCATCTGTGGGTTCAACTAGCCACAGACAAAATACATTCAGAAAAAAAATGGATGGTTACATCTGTACTGAACATGTATAGGCTTTTTCTTGTCATGATTCCCTAAACAATACAGTATAACAACTATTTTCATTTCATTTATGTTGTATTAGGTATTATAAGTAATATAGAAATGATGTATAGTATGTAGGAGAATATATATAGGTTATATGCAAATACTACACCACTTTATGTCAGGGCTTGTGCATCCAAGGATTTTGGTATCCAAAGAAGGTCCTAAAACCAATCTCCCATGGATTCCTGGGGACAACTATATTTGATTTTCATTGATTAAGAAAATACAAGAGAAGAAAAAAGTGTTGTGATTACAGGTGGTCTTGGGAAAGATTCTCATAATTTTTTAGAGAAAGCAATCAATAAAAAATTTTTTATTTATTTTGACAAAGACTCTCTCCCTGACCAAACTGAAAGGAGGAAACTCAGGAAACTTGGAATAAACTTAGTTCACATTTTTCCTCATCATAGCCATTTTGCTTAGACTGAAATGTTTGCATCTAGCATAGGTTAGATATAGATAGACAAATTTCCAATAGGCAGGTTTTGGGAAACATTCAGACATTTTACTGCAGGCCAAGCTGGCAGACTACCTCACCCTCTCAGCAAATCTCCATCAGATGCAAGATAAGTGCAACTCAACATTTCAATTCATGATTTAGCATAATAATCTCTAAGAAAATTTCAGTTTCCTTGTCAAAGAGGGAAGGTCAAAGATCACCCCTTAGGTGGCTGAAGCCATAGAAATGATAATAAGACCACATTTTTGCTAAGGAGCTTCTGATAGGTCTCTTGCAGGAAAAACCTCTCCCCTTGTCTCCTCCTATCTAGTCCACCACATACCAAGAAGCTGGCTCCACCAGTCCTGTGACACATCTTCCAGAAATTGGCTCTGTGACAGGAAAGCAATTTTGACAATGCATGACCTCATCAACCAATCAGCAGTCCCTAGCCCTCTGTCTGCCAAATTCCCTTTA
>CAUYQG010110340.1:0-16338 GCA_963574415.1 Tarsius wallacei | reverse complement strand
ATCATTATATATGGAGTTCCATCTGTCATCAAAAAATTAGATTTCACTGACATATAGGTTGTAAATTCATCCTGGAAAAAAAAGATTCCTTTTCTGTCATGTGTATATAATATAGGAATATATACAATTTAATTCAGCTGTAATGACAATATAAAGTATCTCATAATTTGTGTTTTTATCTCATCTACGCTTTTTTTTAAAAGCAAGATTTACCGAGAGGACAGAAAAGCTCCCACAGTGGGAGGGGACCTGAAGGGGTTGCCCTTATCTACACTTTGTTTAATGCTCAAAAAGTCACGGATGCATGGCTTTCTTACTATTTTATATTTTTTCAGTTGAGAATTGTTTTATATTGGAGAACTATTTTTGTCTTTCTTCTATAAATAGTGCTATAATTTCCTTATTGTAAAGTGGTAACCCCAAATCTGAGAGGGCTTGCACCTAAGGTTCTTTACATAGTACAAAGAAGTTACCTGGAGGTCCAGCAGGGAAAGATATTTGCTTATTAGAACTCTCAGGAGGCACCGACGGCAACTGGTTATTGAGGAAAGAAACCACACTTCAGGGCAGTACAGCAAACAGTTTTATAGGAAAGCAAGTCATTTAATTAAATTCCTATCCCGTGTTTACAATTACATCGATTACACGTGGGACAATATTGCTTTCAGCTTTGCTTGGTCACCTGCACCCCCATGACTCATCATTGAGAATACGCATACCCTTCAGAGAACAGCCTTGACCAAGGCTGCTCCCTGGGGGAGGGGCAGAAAGAAGCCGGGTATGGGGGAAAGCGGCAATATCTGAATAATTACCTCACACTTAGAAATACCACCTTTTGAAAGATTAAGAATTAATTAATTTGAATATGGTAGGAACAAATTTCTTATTGTTGTCAAAATTATACAATCAATACTAATTGGTCGACATGAATGTTAATGTTCTTTACTCCCCCAAAATTTGTACTATTAATCACACAAGTTATTATTGTTATGCACTTTATAGATACTATCTCCATTTGTCTTCACATCAACCCAAGGTGGATAATATTGTATCTACTGTTAAAAATATATGATACACTAGAAGCGAAAAAAGTAAAATAATTTTCTCAAAGTTACATAAATAATTAGTGACAGAGCTGAATTCCAAAATCAGACAATACATTCCCCTTTAACATAATGAGACATGAGCTTTTCTTCCCTTTCTAGGATGTGACAGGTATAATTATCTGTCGTGTTTACATAACTGACAAATTAATCAATTTATACAAATATAGCATTATATAAATTCTCATATATCCAGGTGCAAGATCAATAGGTTGATCTATAAATTACAGGATCTATAAATTACAGGAACCTAATTTTGGATTCCAAACCCTGTATTATTCTCCATCCTTCTAGAATACTCACCCCCCTCCTCCCAAAACCCAAGAATATGTGGCGCACTGCTGGGAAATCTAACACAAGACATGAGGGCAGGGGCTTTTTGTAAGATAGTCACTGACCAGTCAGCCTAGATCAATCTTGTATCCATTCCTCTTGGAGGGTTTGCCACCTCCTTGGAATCACTGCCTTGCAAGTGGAGCCTGGGTCCACATCACTCCTGGACCTTCAGACCTCTCTTCTCTGCATTTCTCACTGTCTCTCTTAGCTGGAGGCAGTGAAAGGGGGGCCAGGCAATCACCTGCTCTTGCCATTTCTCCAGACACTCTGTCTACACCTGGGAATCCATTCTTCTGGTAGCCTCCAAACTTATTCCATTCACCTGAGTGTCTAGGCCTTTACACCACAATGGCTGGGGCTCTGCTACTGCTTCACACCTGGCCTCAACCCTTCCCTGAGGCCATAAGTTTGATGCCAAATGCCTTCTTGAATGGAAGAAAATCATGAGTGAGGGAAATACAAGAGACAATATAATTTAATATCTCAAAAGAATATAAAATCCCACAAATATTTAAGAAGCATGAGAATTGTCTTAAGTCTGAAGGGGTATAGGAGTGGATGGGAGGATGCCAAATGAATAAAAGAAATTGTTTCTATTCCCAGGAGTTCACAATTAATAGTTGGGATAAAATAAAATTAAATTAAATTAAAAAAAAACACTTATGAAACTGTCAGAGAACAATGATGCCAAACTTTGCAACCGAAATTCAGAGGGGAATTATAACGGGCTAAAATAACAGGAATATTGGAGTATTTGATAATACCTACAGCCAAATTAATTAAATATTACTAATACAATTCAAAACTATTGAGCATCTACTGTATACCAAGCACTCTAGTAAGCAACAGGAATATGAAGGGGGAGCATAATGTTATCCTACAAGCAGAGGAGGTGATGATGGGTGGGTGATGATGGGTGGGTGATGATGGGGAGGAAAAAAGGGGAAGACATTGGAAAATGCATCCTTAAAGGACATGACTTTGAGCTGAGTATTAAAGAAAGAGTAGAACTTTGCCCTGGAATTATGATTAGAGAAAACACTATGTGCAAAAAAGATAGAATTGGTCCAGTCTTGAAACCTTTCCCACCAGGCTTGGGAGTGTCTTAGTAAAATCACAATATGAGTGGACAGAAGGAATGTTTTAATCAAATACACACTGGTGGGCGACCTCTTCATAAGGCATGAAGGAATGGGAAGGAGTTAATTGAGGATGAGACTTGGAAACAGAAACCACGACTTGCAAAATGATCTACCTATGACTAGTAAGGTCAACGAATGATTTAAGGTCCAAATTATATAATCCCTTTGTGTTTGGATACATATTCCAAGATAGCACAATTTGTAAATTTTGAACGGTCCATGCTGGAATTATGGATCGATACCAGCCCCCATATCCTACACATACCCTACTCTAAAATCCTTCTGTTTTTGACTCTCTCCATGGTTCCTTTGTCTTGTATTTTCTCTTGTGGTAGCAGGCTAAATCAGTCTAACTCCTCCCCCTACACACACTACAGGTGTGTTCCTGATGATCTCTGGACAGAGGGCTTTAACAAGTGAGGTCCTATCAAGATTTGTCTGACCCTTTCTACCATGGGTCAGGACTCTTACTGATAACCATAGCTGAGATCCCTTGAATCTTTACTTCCCCAAGGCCACTGATAAACCAAGTCTCACCACCAATGTGAGCGCCAAATATTTTGTTGAGCCCTTCAGCTTTGGTTTTATTTTTTTATTGTATGTTTTATGGACAAAATCTCTCAGTACTTTTTGGTTACTTGGTCATATTTATAGTCATTCTATTGAAGGTGAACCAAGATTGATTTGCCACTACTGTGCCTATCTGCTGTCTGTGTATTGACCTCTATAAGCAACAGGGCTTCTTGTCCTTTTCTGGGGGATGGGCATTTGTTGAATCATTTCACATGATTGCATAGAATTGTAGAATTTAATACTCTGGAAATCACATTTTGTGCCTTCAATGTGGCCAAAGACTAAGAGAAGACTCACTATTGAAGTTTGAAACATTTTCCATGAGTCTCATAGTCATCTTAAATTTCTTTCTCTCACTGGGGGAAGCCAGCTGCCATGTTATGAGGACATTCCCCATGAGAGGCCCACGTGGTGAGGGACCTCCTGCTAACAACCAGCGTTAACTTGCTTGCCCTGTGAGTGGCCACCTTGGAAGTAGATCCTCCAGCCTCAGTCAAGCCTTCAGATGATCACAGCTTCAGCTGACATCTTGACTGCAACCTCTTGAGAGACACCAAACAGAACAGCCTAGCTAAGCCACTCCCAAATTTCTGACTCACAGAACCGTGTGTAAGAAAATAAATGCTCATTTGTTTCAAGCTACCAAGTTCGTGTCATTTGTTATAT
The DNA here is from genome assembly GCA_963574415.1 of Tarsius wallacei. Lineage (NCBI taxonomy): Eukaryota > Metazoa > Chordata > Mammalia > Primates > Tarsiidae > Tarsius > Tarsius wallacei. The sequence continues at coordinate 12,518 of CAUYQG010110340.1, read as the reverse complement.
AGCAGTAGATAACTAATATCATAGGCAATTAATATGAAGATAGATCCCTAAAATAATAGATAACTAACATCAAGTGGCCTTTTCATTTAATTTGGACATGGATCACTTATCTTTGCCAGTGTCTGTAACACTGATCCATACGACAACCATTGGAAAGGTGTATCTGTTAATAATCTAGAAATTTGAACCAGCAGAAAGATGAAGTACTGCCCTTTACTAAGGCCTTTTACTGTTTTTTTTGAGTTGGAGTCTCACTCAATCGCCCAGGCTGGAGTACAGTGGCACACTCACAGCCATCCCAGCATTGACCTGCTGGGCGCTGGCGATCCTTCTGCCTCAGCCTTCCAAGTAGCCAGAACTATAGGCACGTGCTACCATATCTGGCTAATTCATTTTATTTATTGTAAAGACGAGGTCTCTCCAAGTTGCCTGGGCTGGTCTCGAACCTGTGGTCTCAGGCAATCCACTCACCTCAGTCTCCCATAGTGCTGGGATTACAGGCTGAGCCACACGACTCAATTTTTGATGATAGCCAGAGACCAGGTAACTACAGGAAGGAGCAGGATCCTCTGTGCATGCTGAGTGTATGGTCTATGTATAGGATCACTCCTAGGGACCCTCCACTTCCTTGTATTTATTTCTTTGTGCAATTCTCTCCCTTTGAGTATAGATTGTCTTTAGTGACTTTCTTCTAACCAGTTAAATATGAAGAAAGAGATGGATGTCACTTCCAAGATTAGGCTACAAAAAGCCTGTGGCTTTCTTCTTGCTTGTCCTCTCTCATCCTCTTGTTTATTTATTTATTTATATTTTTTTATTTTCAAGATGTGGGGTACAATTCAGGACTAGGTCTACAAGTGGTCATCATACAGGTAAAGTTTGGGTCTCTCTTTGGTTCCCACTTCACCTGTTTTGAGATCAGGTAACCTTACTGATGTTGTTCCTCCCCCAGCAGTATTCCGCTACTGCCGATCCCTTTCTTGTAGTATTATGGTAAATGTTCAGGGTCTGCTTATGAGTGAGAACATATGGTACTCAGTTCTTTGTTTCTGTGATAGATCACTGAGTATGATCAACTCTAAATCCATCCAAGTTGCTGAGAAGTCCACATGTTTGTCCTTCTGTATGGCCCCTCTCATCCTCTTGCTGGCCTGCTCTGATGGAAGTCAGTTGCCATGCTGTAAGTCACCTATAGAGAAGTCTATTTGGCAAGAAAATGATCTCTCCAGTCAATAGCCAGGAAGCACCTAGGGCCTCAGGCCAACAGCCACAAAGAGCTGACTCCGCTAATGAGTAAGCTCGGAAGGGGATGCTCTCCCAGCTGAGCTCCCGCCAACACCTTGATTGTAGCCTTGGAAGAGATCCTGAGCCAAAGGTACCCAGCTAACTCATGCCTAGGATTCTGCACAGCAGAAACTATGAAAGGTTTGTTGTTTTAACATCATAAAGTTTGGGGTAATTTGTTACACCACCATGGATGACTGTGTAACAGGCAAAATAAGATTAAATTGTTCTGATTAATTTTTATAATAATTCTTATTATGCCATGATAATATGCAATATAACTAACAATATTACAACACCGATTTTTAGCGGGGCACGGTGGCTCATGCCTCTCATCTTAGTGTTTGGGAGTCTGAGGCAATAAGATAGCTTGAGGCTGGGAGTTCGAGACTAGCCAAGGTACATATCAAGACTCTCTCTCTACAAAAAAATTTCAAGTGACTCAGGAGGCTGAGGTGGGCTGAGCCCATGAGTTTGAGGCTGCAGTGATTCGTGATTGTACCACTACACTCCAGCCCAGGTGACCTTGTCTCAAAAAAACAAACCAAAAACCAAAAAAAAACTTTGCTCGTTTGCCTACTGCTCACTTCCTGCTGTGTGGCCCCGGTTGCTAACTGGCCTTGGATGGAACTCCTTGGGAGAATAGAATAAGAGTGGGGCCCCTATGTATACAGGATTTATGAAGCTAGAATAACTCTGAGAGCAAACCCAACAGAATGGATGGGCAGCTTGATGTCAGTGGAAATGAGGTTTTCCAGAGAGCAGGGCAGTAGAGTCTTTCAGGGAAGGAGAATGAAGAGGAACTTGAACATCTTAAATTGAGGATCCATAAACTCTGATCAACTGCTCCACAAAAAGACTTTGTGCTTCCTGAATGTAGTGATTGGCGGTCAAACCAACCCTGAAGCTCCTAAAAATTAGATGTATACCATTTCCACTTGAGAGCCACCTGTCTTTTCACTTTGTTTGGGCATCAAATGTTATATTCTGGCAACAGTAACAAAATCTGAGGTTTTGGCTCTTTATTACAAAACAAAATAAAGTGGAGAGGTTTCCCCCATATGACTATGAAGAAGTTCTTATTTCATAGCTACTCCCTTGGCTTGGAACCAGTGATAGACAGTTTATGGTTTCCATGGAAACTAGCCAAATAAGATAGCTGTATAAAGATTTCCTATATGATAAAGTTATTTTCATTAAGAAGATAATCAGTACTGTCACATCTTTACCTGTGCTTAAAAAAAAAAAAAATTACTCGGATCTGTCTATTCATGAGCCAGGATTAAAAACTAAAACAGCAGCCGGGCTCGGTGGCTCAGCCTGTAATCCCGCGCCTTGGGAGGCTGAAGTGAGTGGATTGCCTGAGCCCGCGGGTTCGAGACCTGCCTGGGCAACTTGGTGAGACCTCATCTCTACAATGAATCAAAAAATTAGCTGGGCGTGGTAGCGCACGCCTGTAGTTCCAGCTACTTGGAAGGCTGAGATGGAAGGATCGCCGGAGCCCAGCAGGTCGAGGCTGCGGTGGCTGGGAGCGGCCACTGCACTCCAGTCTGGGCGACAGAGAGACTCCAACTCAAAAAAAAATAAAAACAAAAACAAAACTAAAACAGCAAACACACCCAGAGAACTGAATACAGGAGGGAGAGAAAGGGTTGGAAGAGTATATGAATAATCATTTCAAAGGATTGTTAGGTACCGGGAAAGTGGATTCTAAGGGGATGATACTGCAGATAATGAAAAGCTATTTCTGGTTCTGTTTGGCTTTTAATATATAATCTTCAATATCCAGCTGACTTACAAAAATTCATGAGAAGTGATGCTATCAGATACCCAATTCCATTACACACCTAACACTCAGCTGTGGCCTTTCCTTTCTTCTTTCTTCTTTCCCCTAACACCCCAAGGCAAGGAATCAGGGTTTCTTTCTAGACACCACCAGATGACTCAAGGTTCCGCGGCCCAGACAAGCTAAGCACTGGCTCTGTCACCACAGAGACACAAAGGCATCCAAGAAACCACAGCCCTCTGGCTTCCTTGCCCCTGCCTTCTTAATCAAATCAGCAGAGCGTGTGTATGTAGCGTTCACCCACAACACAAACAGCTGCCGTGAAACACCTTGGTGCAGTTGGCTGGCAGAGATGCCCATTTGACTGGGATTCACAGGGGTGGGGGGGAGGGAAGGCCTTGAGGGCAGCCAATCTAAGTCCGACCCAGGGAAAAGTCACTTGGCTCTTCCAGGAAGCCATCTAAGATGTTACCGTAATCCTCAGCCTTGCATTTTTCAGCCACCTCGACACAAACTCGCAGACTTCAACGATTATGTAATTATGGAAAACTTCACAACAAACATGAAGATTCCTTCTGGAGGCCACATTGGGATGTGCGTTGGGGCGTGGGAGGGGAGCACGGCTCACAAAGGGAAGAGCAAAGAGATTTATTGAACTTAAAAGGCCACATTTTAAAAGGGGCCTCTACCAGACCTCCCCTTTTGTGTGCACATTTTTTGCACCTGCAACTGTTTGTGGGCTCGAAAGCAACGGCCCTCCCCCTTCTCCCAAGAGGCCACGCTTTAATGCCTTGGCCCCAAATGTGTCATTTTCCTGCCAGGGGGGAGAAATCAAAAGAAACCAAGTTTTTAGAACTTTGCTGTAAAGAAAATAATAGTTCTGAAAAGGATTGGAGCCACATTTCCAGGTTAGACACAGTTGTTAGAGAAATGTCAGAAGGGAAAACATTCCTCTTCACTTTCTTCCCTAGCTCGTCAAAGTTCTTCATCTCGCTGGGTTCTGGGTGACAGCTGTAGCCTCCGCTTCGCTGCAGGCTGCAGCAGGCTTTTGGCTCTGAAGCGTGGAGCTGTACTCAGACCACCATGTTCAAAGTGGAGATTCCGAATGGACCTTCCTGATTCTTCACAGAGAAGATGCCATATAAATCATTTCCATGAAAATGAACCTTTGATACCATCCGCGCATTGGGGAATTCTGATCATGCTGCTCATAAATGAGGCGCTGACAAGTGGTCTTGCTTTAGATGGTGTTTGTGGGTGGGGCTTGGGTTAGAGCTGGGATCAAAACTTGATTCTGGCCATTGATCTACTTCCTGCCACCCACCTCAGATGTGGAGATGAAAGTTAGAGCAGAAAGCCTCTTTTAAACCATTATGAACGGTTCTATTCAAAGCAGCATCTGTTAATTTTTATAAGACTGGCCAAGATTTGCTCAATTATTTCTTCATCCTGTCCAGGGGACACAAAGTTTCAAATCGAGGGTCATAATTGAAACAAAAATTTTATGTTTATATGAGGTAGAATGCATTGCTAAAGAAATGGGAGATGCGATATAGTCCCTCGGTACATATAATAGTGTAAGAATGACCTTGATTGAACAGATTAGAGAAGCAGATGCAGATCATAAAAAACTTGGCCTTCTGTGGTTTAACTTGCGAGGTAGATTGAAGATTTTCTGTATGGTACAAATCTTGACAAATGTTAAGGATATAGGGGTTGCTATATATCTTGTAAGATACTGGTGAGCCATGTGGTCAGATAGCTGGATTTTTTTTTTTTTTTGGTGTCTCATTTTGTCGCCCAGGCTGGAGTGCAGTAGCACGCTGCTCATGGCCACCACAGCCTCAACTTACTGGCCTCATGCAATCCTTCCACTTCAGCCTTCCAAATAGCTAGAACTACAGGCGGGCGCCACCATGCCCAGCTAATTTTTTGTTTTATTACAGAGACAAAGTCTCGTCATGTTGACCAGGCTGGTCTTGAACCTGTGGGCTCAGGCAGTCCTCTCGCCTCTGCCTCCCAGAGTGCTGGGATATAGTTAATCTCTTTAGTGAGGAAGAAATAAACTGTTGTCTCAGCTAAAGAAAGTGATCCCTTTTGAGCCATTATAAGGTGTAATCTAGTATTAACATTTTTGAATTAGGTAGGTTTGGGATTCCTGGTCCCTGTAAAGCAAAGCCCAGGATGTTGTTTGGTTTGGTTGTCTCCTGGGGAAAATGAGGACGGATGGTTTAAGTGATTCATTATCACTGGCTACTGAGCTACACTTACACAGAGATTTACTGATGGTGTGGAATGGGGTGGGAGAGATGGGAAGACTGGAGTATCAAGAATAAAGATTATGGTATTTGAGGAAACAGAAGAAGGAGGAAAGATGAGATAAGGCAAACTCAGGAACAAAGAATGAAACAGTAATTGATATAGGTCTACTCAGTGAGTAAGTAAGAGGTCGTGCTCTAATATATGCTGGCCAGACCTTACTGGGGTCATAGGGACAGTCAGGAAGCCAGCTTGAAAAGGTTGCCGGAGCCAAAAGGTTCAGGATTCCAAGGAGATATCATGTCCACATACACAAATTTCCCAAGAAAGTCTCATTTCTTTTAGGCCTCTGCTCTGGAATAAAATAATTTCCCTTTTGATGGGTTTATATCCATGGACGGGAAAGAATCAAGAGAAAATTCAGTGCCAAGGAGAGAGTTGGGTCCACTGAGATGAGTAACCTGGGAGGAATTTTTTTGGAGGGGCTGATACCCTCAGGAGCTAGAGATCCATAATCCGAGATCTTCCCATTCCAATTCCATTTAGGCTCCAAATATGCAGATTTGGATGCCTATGGGGGGAGTTTAATCTGGTAGTGGAATCCTCACACATCTTTTCACTTTGTGAAGCTTGTTCTATGGGTAAATTCCTACCCTTCCCTGGTTTGTAGAAATCAATACAGAATGGTGATACCTCAGAAACAGTTTAATTACAGTTTCATTTGCGGGAGAAAAGGAACGGACACTTTTCTTTTTGCTTTTCTATTTTGTTTTTCTTTATGCCTTGAGAAGGCACATCATCTGGTTGTGTCTACTTTAGTACTTTGGTATTTTAAATCCACCTTCTGGCCAGCATGAGAAGGCCTTTCTTCCCAGGAGAAGGGAGCTCTCCTGGTTCCCGGTGCTGGCCCTGCATACAGGGGCTCTGGAGAGTTAAACAGCTGGGAACCCCTGAGTAGCAGCAGCCAGATCAACAAATAAGGGGTACTGAGAGTTTACAATTGGCTTACTTTCACTACCAAGCATGAAAAGGGGAGAAAAAAAAAAGAGAGAGAGAAATATTACAGATAAATAAAAATAGATGACAATAAGGAGATGTTAGAAGTATCTCTTTCCGTTATCGTAGATGCCATTGACCTGTCCTTGAATTGTCCTCTTTTTGGCTTTGGGTAATTTTTTTGGTCCATTTATTCCAGCACTAAAGGGTTGTGGGTTTTAAGGATTAAAGTTTCTTTTGGTGATATTGCTGGGCTCTCTCCCGCCTTATCCAGAAAAGTGAATCCCTCAGCAATCCTGAGATGACACCAGACACCCTCCTTCTCCCCTTCTGAAGAAAGGCCTGATTTATAAATACTCCCTGTCTTAGCCAGAGGCTATTAGCAACTCTTCATTTGCCCTACCTTGAAGATTATCTGTCTACCGTTGGGAAATTCCACTAGCCACTTCCTGAACACACACTTTCTACTCTAAGCCTGTAGATGACAGCTAGAGTGCCTAGACAACTTCTCCGCTCCGATACGCGGAGTTATGGAGAAATACCTAAATCTCTTTGGCCAGCAAAATCTCTCACTCCTTCCCTGCCCTAACCTGTCTTCTGCCCGATTCATGGATTTTTTTTTTTTCCAGCATTTTCTCTGATGTACAAAGAACAGGGAAAAATCAAGTTGACAATCCCCTAAATATTGCCAGTAAATTTATGCCTAAAACTGTTTTGGGCTGAGGGTAAAACCAGCAGAAAAATCCAGGAGGAGAGTTTGCAGAGCATTGCTCAGGAAAACAAGACACAGCAAAGAAATTTCTGGAGGTTGCTGGGTAGAAACAAATATTCAGATGTAATATCTAAGGAAAGAGTCTTTTCAAACATAGCTATTATGGAGAAAATTCAAACTGCCCTCTCAGTGATTCATTTTAGGATAATTTATGTTTGCATATTTACTATGTGAAAAAAAGAAATAGTTCTGTCAGACTTCTAAGGAAAGGTGCTACTCGGCATACTCCTGGGACCCACCAGCCCTTCTTAGTGTAGAAACCAGTCCTGGTCTGAGGCTGAAGGGATCCAAGGCCCTTGAGGAGAACTCAGCATTGAGCCCTCCCTAAAACTCATCTTGACTCCTTGCTGTGATTTATGGGCTTCTGCCTTGTAAGACCTAGCCCTACCTTGGGATCCCTGACACAGGTACGGAGCCCGAGTCTCTCCCAGTAAACTGCCTGTTCCCACAGTTCCTCTGAGCCAGCTGATTGTCTTCCCTGCGAGTGGAGGAACAGCCCGGAACAGCCCCATCTGTTTCTCATGCCTACTTTGTGTTGGATTATGTGCCATGTCTGCCTCCCTAACCTGTCCTCTGGATGCCCTTTAAGCATCTAACGATCATCATTCCCATTTAGGAACATTCAGTGTGTTTTGAAGGCACCATGCTGAGTCCTTTTCACTCATTATCTCAGTTGAATCCCCCACAACGAGGCCATGAGTCATGTTCTGATTCCTATTTTATAGAAGCAGAATCTGAGGCTTTGCAGGATTAATCCGCTGGAAGTGATGAAGCTGGGACTCAAACCAGATCTATTTTATTCCAGAGGTGTTTCTCTTAACAGCTATGCTATACACCATCTCCTCAGTTCTGTGGACATATGCAGGGGGTCTGGGCCCCTTTGGTGGTAGACAAGTCCAGTCTAGGTCTTACAGGTGCCTTCTGACTCTTCAATATATTTTATAAATAAATGTGCTTTTGTTCCTCACAACAGACCCTCAACATCATAAAAGGAAAAGAATGGAACATTTCTGAGAGGAAGTTTTCTGAGAGTGTTTACGTGACAGTGAAGTCAGGAAAATGTGACACTGTTGTGATTTGCTTCAACATTTCAGGATCTGAAGTGATTCAGAAAGAGAGACACTCTGAAAGGAAGATGGACTTCCAAGGGATGTGACTCATGAGGCGGGATATGAAAGAGGGCAGAAAAGTGACTTGTTAGATGGACAATGGGCTTTTATTTGAAGCATATGAAGCCATATGGAAGAACACACAGAGGTAGAAGTTAAAGTAACAAAGAAGATACAAGATGTTGCAGGCTGGGGGGCGGGTGAGGGGGTGGGGTGGGGGGTGGGGAGACAGAAAAGGAAATGAGTGAGGAAGGACACAAAGACAGGAGACCTTTGTGTACAAAGTAGAGAAACAAATGCCCTACTTTTAGTATCTTGAAAAGACGAATGAAAACATGAATGAAAATAAACTTGTCTCAATGCTTTCTTTCAAATAACTCGGAGAGCTTTGGGAGCCTTTGGCTTATGCCATACATGAACCAAGAGGAAAATCTTAATCTTCTCTTTTTTGACAGGCAAAAGATAGCAGAAAGGGTTTCCAGTCTCATAAAAAGGACGGTTTCCGGAAAAAGACATGAAAAGTGAGTTTCCTAAAAGATATACTCAAAGTTTACTTTTTTGAGCTTGTATATTACCAATAAGCCTCACGTAGACCCAAGAAAACAAATCCAGGCAGAAGAAGGGAATTGGCTTTTTTTTTCTAGCTCCTTTTACCATGTCTCTACATGGTTATTTGCATGTAGCTTTCTTTGGTGCCATTTATCAGTTCTCAAATAAAAATCTGCGGACGACTTTTCCCCTGTCTCTGAGGAAATGCCTGTATCAGAAATCTCTGTTTATAATACCAAGTACCTCAGAAAATGCCATCTGGTGCTCTTGAACTTAACATTCTTATACAAGTTTATCCTGATGAAATCCTTGGCATTTTCCCGAGGCTTTTTTTGCCTTCCTGCCAAACATTAATTGGTACCTGTTCATGTACATCTTGAATTCTCCTTTTCCAGCTGCAGAAATCAGCCTTAAGGGCCATTTGACTTCTAAACCTTTTCCCGGAAACTGCGTCCTGGTTCCCAGCTCTAACCAGAGCCCTTTCCCCAGGGTCTGCATTTTTGGGGTTCTTTCACTGAGGCTCTTACATTGTATTCTCAGTTTGGAAACTTGTTTAGTTTCCAGGCTTTCTGAGGTGACCTCCATTTAACAGAAGTGACCTGCCATGCCGGTTATTTAAGGGTTGCAAAATACATTCTATATGCGCTGTTGTCAGTCATCTTTTGTGCCTATACCTCCTGCGGTGTCCCTGATGTCATTCACTCCTTCCAGATTAAAAGCACACACAGACTCTTCCTTAAACACCGTTTTCCTTTCTATTGCTCTTATGTAACATTCTAAGAAGTAGCAAGATGGAGGGGGAGAAAACATGGACTTTGTTGTCAAAGAGATAGCAACAATTTTAAGTCCTGGTTTCCTCCTTTTTGTTTTTTTCTGACTCAGGGAACTTGGGCAAGTGACCTAACTTCTTATTTCTTTATCCTTAAAATAGTAGTGATTGGACCAGGCACAGTGGCTCACACCTATAGTCCCAGCATTTTGGAAGGCCAAGGCTGGAGGATCGCTTGAGCCCAGGAGTTCGAGACCCGCCTGGGCAACAGAGCAAGACCTCATCTTCACAGAAAATCAAAAAAGTTAGCCGGGCATGGTGTCATGCACCTTTAGTTCCAGCCACTCAGGAAGCTGAGGCGGGAGGATCACTTGAGCCCAGGAAGTCGAGGCTGTGGTAAGCTGTGACCATGCCATTGTACTTTAGCCTGGGTGACACAGCAAAACTCCAACTCAAAAAAAAAAAAAAAAAGTCTAAAATAAAATAGGAGTGATGGTGGAGTTGCAAAGATTAAATGAGATAATATACTTAGGTGTCTGGCACATAGTATGGGGCCTCAAAAACATTTGCTGGATAAAAGAATGAATGAATGAATACACTAATGGAAGGGGCAGCCAAAGGAAGAGAAAAGAGACCTTCTAGTTTTTACAGTTCTCTCTGTTTTGTAAAGGAAACAGATGCTTATGCACAAAATGACCAAGCAATGCAGTAGATGCAGACGATGGAGGACTGTGCCAGGAGTTCTGGAATGTGGAGGAAATGACCTACCCCAGCCTTTGTGAGAGAGGAGAATCCGGGAAGAATTAATGGCTTGTACCTTCTATTCGATCTGTGTCCTTTGGACAGTAGCTTTGCCTGCCTGTTGTACGGTGATCAGTTACCAATATCTCTATATTTGAAGACCAAAATTTTACATAAGATAGGATACTATGATGCCCTGTTGTATGGCACACCATAGAAATTCAACCATCTTGGGTGGTGTCATAGTGAAGGGACAGGATGGGGCACACCTAGTGTGCCTAAGGAAACATTCATACTTTCTTTTCTAGGTTCACCAAAGAGACATTTTGGAGACCTGATATGAAATACCAAGTGCGGGACACAGGAAAACGGAACTTGTTTCTCGTTCTATTTCCTATGCGGTGTATTCTCGACTAAAAAGCCTCAGATCTCCACATTCCTTAGTTTTGTGGATACAATGTCACCAGAATTATGGGTATCATATGAGGGTGTTGATGATGTGAGGTGCAAATACTGTTGGAAATATTTCTAAAGTTAGCCATTTTCTAGATAGAGTGCCAATTCTGACAGTCATTTGTTACCTCAATACAACCAAAACAACTTGTTTTCCTTTTCTATGAGTTTTTAAATGATACCTTTTATTTCCAGATTTTAAAATACTTTTCTCCTAGATGAAAGTACCAAAATGCTAGGACTGATTCCACAAATATCTCACCGCCTAAAAATATGACATTTTGATTTAATAATCTTGTAGCCTATTCTACTAGTAAACATTTCTCCCCTAATGACAGAGAATAGTCCTGTGTTGTAGATCAGTGTTCTTCTCCTATTGTACAGATGAAAAAATTGAGGCAAGAGTACAGCACATGGTTTGCCTAAACTTTCATAGCACCTTAGGGGAAGACCTAGGGATCTCGTCCAGAATGCCTTTGTTTTTAAGTCCATTGCTCAGTCATGAGACACGAAGCACCAAGATTATTAAAAATGTTCTCTTAGTGGAGATCAGTGGTTCCATTCCCAGGATATAAAATGTGATAAACTACAAGGAGGAAAATAAACCAACTCAGAACAAAAAATCACATTTGAGAGCAGTGGAACTTCAAACTTAGCTTTGAATACTGTTATTCAGCAATTGGAAAATAATGTGAGATGACTGTACTGAATTTGGCCACCCTTCAGTAACGTCTATGCTATTTCAGATATTCTTGTGCAAACTCAATTTCCAAAAGTTATGAAGGGAATTTTTGTTCAGCAGAATGTTCTTGTAAGCCTTGTCTACTGTTAAACTGTAGACACAACTCCAAAGAATCTCTTACTAGAAAGCAAGGCGTTATTCCAACATGAATCACTGACTAACTTGACTTTTCCCAGAATGTTATAACTGACTGTTGTACTCAGCGGAGAACTGGAATACTTTACTACATCTAAGATTGAGATCTCTACTGAACAACAGTTTAACCAAACTGGATTTAGTATGAGTTTCACGTATGTGAAGGGAACCCAGTGCAATATGATTAGAGCAACTTCCAATTCAGTAGTATATGAATTAGATAGAATGTGCATAGGGAACATTTGATATGACACACTTAAATCATATTTAAAGTGGACCTATCAAACACTGCTAGACTATTCTGCCTTTTGCCACCTGCATGGCAGGCACGGTGAAATTCCAATGCAGAAAGAGGAAGTTACTCTAGTATCAAGCCTTGTGAGAATAAATTTTTTGTGTAGGAAAGCAGATTATGACCACCATATAAAACTCATTGATTCTTCAGATGCCCATGGCACTTAATTGCCAGTGCATAGATCAGCACGTGTACCGATGTACTTTGAAAAATATATATACTTTATTGTGTATATTTAAGGTGTACAACATGATGTTTTATCACATATACATAGTGGAATGATTGCTACAGTCAAGCCAATTAACATATCCATCACTCCAGTCAGAATGGCAATTATCAATAACTCAAAAAATAACAGTTGCTGGAGAGGGTGTGGCGAAAAGGGAACACTCCTACACTGTTGGTGGAAAGCAGTGTGGCGATTCCTAAAAGCTCTAAACACCAACCTCCCGTATGACCCCGCGATCCCCCTACTGGGAATATACCCTGAAGAACACAAATCACTCTATAGGAAAGATACCTGCACACGTATGTTTATCGCAGCATTGTTCACAATAGCAAGAACCTGGAAGCAACCATGCTGTCCATCAAAAGAGGACTGGATTTTAAAAATGTGGTACATATACAC
>CAUYQG010110339.1:0-43003 GCA_963574415.1 Tarsius wallacei | reverse complement strand
TTGCCCCATCCCTCCCCTGGCAGTGATCTGCTACTGCCAATCTCTTTCAAGTAGTATTATGATAAATGTTCAGAGACCACTTAAGAGTGGGGATGTGTGGAACCCAGTTCTTTGTTTCTGTGATAGATCACGGAATATGATAGATTCTAAATCCATCCAAGTTTTTTTCTTCTGTATAATATTCCATCATGTATATGTATCACATTTTTTTATCCAGTCGACTTTTGATAGGCAACATGGTTGGTTTCATGTTTTTGCTATTGTGAATAATATTGCAATAAACATGCATGTGCAGTTATCTTTTTTTGTAGGATGATCTGAGTTCCTTTAGGTATATTACTAGAAGGGGGATTGCTGGGTTGTATGAAAGGTCAATTTTTAGATCATCTGGAAAACACCACACTGTTTTAACCAGAGGTTGTACTAGCTCCCACCAGCACTGTATAAGTGTTTCCTTTTCTCCACATCCTCTCCAGCATCTGCTGTTTTTTGAATTATTAATGATGGCCATACTGACTAGAGTTAGGTTGTAACTCAGTGTGGTTTTGATTTGCATTTCTTTGATAATTAGTGATGCTGAGTATTTTTTCATGTATCTGTTAACTGCTTGTATGTCTTCTTTTGAGAAGTGTCTATTCATATCTTTTGCCCACTTTTTTTTTTTTAATGGGGCTTTTTTTTTCTTTCTGCATGTTTGATTTCTTTGTAGAGCCTGTACGTTAGACCTTTTTTAGATATACAGTTAGCAAATATTTTTTTCTCATTCTGTGGACTGTCTCCCCACTCTCTAAATGATTTATTTTGCTTTGCAGAAGCTTTTCAGTTTGATGCGGTCCCACTTGTTTATCTTATCTCTTATGATATGGACATCTGGGGTTTTGATCAGGAATTGGTTGCCTACTCTGATTCCCATGAGGGTGTCACCTATGTTTTCTAAGATTCTTATAGTTTGAAGTTTTACTTTTAGGTCTTTGATTCATTTAGAGCTTATTTTTGTGGTAGGTAGGGGTCCTGTTTCAATACTGCATGTGGTTTTCTCAGCACCATACACTGAATAGGTTTTCTTCTCCCCAGTGGTTGTTGGTGGAGGCTTTGTCAAAGATGAGTTGCTTGAGAAACTGATGTTTTGCTTCTGTAATCTCTATCCTGTTCCATTGGTTTATATGTCTGTTCTTTTACCAATACCAGGCTGTTTTGATTATTATTGCCTTAATAGTAAAGTTTAAAGTCTGGAAGTGTGATACCTCCCACTTTGTTTCTTTTGCTAAGAATTGTTTTGGCTATTCATGATTTTTGTTTCCATATGAATTTCTGTATTGTCACTTCCAGGTCTGAGAAGAATGACATTAGTAGTTTAATGGATATTGTGTTGAATCTGTAGATTGCCTTTGGTAGGATTGACATCTTAACAACGTTGATTCTTCCAACCCAAGAGCATGGACTATTTTTCCATTTGTTTGATTTTTTTGAGCAATGTTTTTTAGTTTTCATTGTAAATGTCTATCACTTCTCTGGTTAGGAAGGCGCCAAGGTATTTCATTTTTTGTGTGTGACTATCATGAATGGGATTGTGCTTTTTATTTCATTCTTTACCTGTTTGTTATTGGTATATAAAAATGCAACTGTCCTTTCCACATTGATTTTGTACCCTGAGACTTTGCCAAAGTCATTAATCAGTGTGAGAAGATTTTTGACAGATTCTCTTGGATTTTCAAGGTATAGGATCATATCATCAACAAAGAGAGATAACTTCCTCTTTTCCTAGTTAGATACCCCTGATTTCCTTTGCTTGTCTGATTGCTCTGGCTAATACTTCCAACACTATGTTGAATAGTCGAGTGGGCAGCCTTGTCTTGTTCTGGTTTTCAGGGGAAATACTTCCAATTTCTGTCTGTTTAGCAATATGTTGGCTGTGGGTTTATTGTAGATGGCTTTTACTATTTTGAGGCGTGTTCCCTCTATGCCTAGGTGTTTGAGGGTTTTTATCATGAAGGGATGCTGGATTTTGTCAAAGCATTTTCTGCATCTAATGATATAATCATGTGGTTCTGGTTTTTACATCTATTGATGTACTGAATTACATTTATGGTTTTGAGGATGTTGAACTAGGCTTGCATCCTAGAGATGAAGCCTACTTGGTCATGGTAGATCATTTTTGAGATGTGTTGTTGGATCCAATTTGCTAGAATCTTGTTGAGAATTTTTGCATCTATGTTCATCAGGGATATTAGCCTGTAGTTCTCTTTTTGTTGTTGTTGGTTCTTTACTCAGTTGGGTATTAGTGTGATGTTAGCTTCATAAAACAAATTGGGGAGAGTTCCATCTTTCTTGATTACTTGGAATACTTTCAATAGAATTGGTATCAGCTCCTCCTTGTATGTTTTGTAGAATTATGCTGGAAAGTCATCTGGTCAAGGGCCTTTTTTTTTTGTAGGTAGGTAGTTTTCTTATGATGGAGTCTATTTCTTGAATTGTTATTGATCAATTTAAGGTATCAATTTCTTCTTGTTTCAACCTTGAGCAGTCATGTGATATCAGAACATCCTCCATTTCATTTAGGTTTTCGAGTTTGTTTCCATATAGGTTTGTATAGTAATCTCTGGCAGTCTTTTGTATTTCTTCAAGGCCAGTTGTGACTTGATCTTTTGCATTCTGATTGTGTTTATTTGGGCTTTCTTTCTGTTTTTCTTGGCCAAGCTGGCTATGGGTCCATCAATCTTGTTTATCTGTTCAAAGAACCAGTTTTTTGTTTCATTGATTTCTCCCTGCACCCCCACCCCCATGGCATTTTTGTTTTCTATGTTCTGTATTTGAGTTTTTACTTTGGTGATCTGGATTCTTCTGCTGAAGTAGAGCTTTGGTGTTCTTGTTTTTCCAGCTTCCATAGGTGCTTTGTTAGGCTATTAACTCATGATCTTTCTATTTTCTTGATGTATGTGTATAGAGTTATAAATTCCTCTCTCAGTACGATTTCATGGCATCCCGGAGATTTTGGTAGAATGTGTGTTTGTTTTCATTGTTTTCCAAGATTTTTAAAATTTCTATTTTGACCCAGAAGGTGTTCAGCATCATGCTGTTTAATGTCCATGTCTTTGTGTATTTTGGGGGATCTTGTTGGTGACATATTTATTCTACTATGGTCTGAGTAGGTGCATGGCAGCATGTCGATCTTATGAAATTTGTCTATGGTTGATTTATGGCTGAGGATGTAGTCAATCTTGGAGTATGTACCATGTGGTGATAGGTAAAATGCATATTCTGTGGTTGTTGGGTGGAGTGTTCTGTAGGTATCTATTAAGCCCATTTGGTCAACCATCAAGTTAAGGCTCCAGATCGCCTTATTGATTTTTTGCCTTGATGATCTATCTAGGGTTGTCAGAGGGCCATTTAAGTTTCCAGTTATGATAGTGTTATCATCAATGTCCTTTTTTAGATTAGTTAGTAGTTGTTTTTTAAATTCTGGTGCTCCTGTGTTGTGTGCATATATGTTTAGGAAGGATATTTCTTATTGATGGACTGAGATTTTTATCATTATGTACTGTCCTTCTGTATCTCTTTAAATTTTTGATACCTTGAAGGCTGTTTAGTCTGATATTAAAATTACAACTCCTGCCTTTTTTGTTTTCATTCACCTGAAAGTTTATTCTCCATCCTCTAACTTTAAGTCTGTGGGTGTCCTTTGTCATGAGGTGTTTTCTGGAGGCAGCATATTGTTTGGTCGTGCTCTTTTATCTAGTTAGCCATTCTGTGTTTTTTCAGTGGAGCAGTTAGTCCATTCATGGTCATGCTGATTTTGAAATGTGAGAGTTTGTCCCTGTCATAAGGCTCTTATAAGGCTGTTTTGTTTTCTTTTAGCTCTTCCGTTAATATATGTATATGTTTTCATTTTTTCAGGTGTGCTGTGTACTCTGTTGCTTCTGTTTTTGTCTGTGATCTTGTGAAGTATATAGTTTTTGTTTTGTTTCTTTTTTCTTTTATCCACACACCTTTTTCAATGTCTCCTGTGAAGCTGGTCTGGAAACAGCGTTTTCTTTTAGGGATTGAATGTCTGGGAAGGATTTTAATTCTCCATCACTAATGAAGCTTAGTTTGACTGGGTAGGAAATTCTTGTTTAAAATTGTTTATCTTTCAGAATATTAAAGATTGGGGTCCAGTCTCTTCTGGTCTGCAATGTTTCTGCAGATGAGTCTGAAGTGATTCTGATTAGTCTTACTTGATAGGTAGTCTGACCTTTTTCCCTTGCTGCCTTTAGGAATTTTTCTTCTTATACCTACTTTGTGTAGGCGAATTATTATGTGTTTAGGGCTTGGTCTTCTCATAAGATGTCTTGCAGGTGTTCTCTGTATCTCTTGTGCTGGTATAGTCATTTCTCTGGCCAGCTGAGGAAAGCCCAGTGGTGGGGCTTTGCAGCCAACCTGGCACTGGAGGTGGTAGCAGTGAGTTCAGGTTTGGGGTGACTATTCCCCACTACCTTGGCACTGCAGTGGTGGGGCAGAGTCTGGTACCTCAGTCACTCTGGCAGCTTCTTCCTGGGAAGGGATTTGTTGGTTTTAGAAAATGGCACTCAGCTTCTGTGCCCTGGGAAGCTCTAGGGTCTAAGCAGAGCAGCTGTGGCACCAGCTGCTTCACCAGGAGAACCCTGTCCACTTGCTCCTGAGTCCCCACTCAATCAGTCACTCATATGCCCACTTACATGCACACACAAATTTGTCAATACACTTTCTCACTCACACAGGGACTCATGTAGTCCAACTGGCTCCACCGCCATCTTCCCAGAACTCCTATCTTTGTTGACTTTCTGTCTTGATGATTTGTCTATTGAAGTCTCCCACTATTATTATATTGCACATGCTCTCTCTCTCTCTTTTAGGTCTAGTAGAATTTGTTTTATAAAGCTGGGGGCTCTGACATTAGTGCATATATATTTTAAATTGTTATGTCATCTCAGTGGTTTGATCCATTTATCATTATATCATAACCATCTTTGTCTTTTTTTTTCTGTTAAAGTCTGTTTTATCTGATATGAGAATAGCCACCCCAACTTGTTTTTGATTTCCATTTGCGTAGGATACTTTTCCCCACCCCTTTATGTTGAGTCTATAGGAGTCTCTGTGTATAAAGTGGGTCTCTTGAAGGAGCAGATATTTGGATTTTGTGTGTGTGTTTTTTTAATCCATATATTTTTAGTCCATACTATTTGTGTTTGGGGTTGCTAATGGTATGTAAGGTACTATTTTATTTATCATGCTTGTTGTTATCTGGTTGTTTTATGTATGTATTTATTTATATCTATTATGTTGGTGTTGCATAAGACCTGTGAGCTTTATAATTTCCACCATTTTTCTACTGGTGTATTTTGACCTTTTGTTTCAGTATTTAGAACTCCTTTGAGTATCTCTTGTAGAGAAGTCTAGTGGTGACAAATTCCCTCAGTGCTTGCTTGTCTGAGAAAGACTTCATTTCTATTTCATTTGTTGAACTTAATTTTGGGAGATACAAAATTCTTGGCTGACTGTTACTCTGCTTGAACAGAATGAAGATGGGGCCCCAATTCCATATGGCTTATAGGGTTTCTTCTAAGAATTCTGCTATTAGTCTGACATGTTTGCCTTTGTAAGTTATTTGATGCTTTTGTCTCACTGCTCTTAAAACTCTTTCCTTTGCATTAACTTTGTATTACCTGGTGATATACACCTTAGGGATGACTTTGTTGCAATGAAGCTTCTGGGGGTTCTGTGGGCTTTTTATATTGGATGTTTAGATCTCTGGCGAAGCCAGGGAAGTTTTCCTTCATTATTCTCTCAAATAGGTTTTGTAAACCTGTTTTCTTCTTCAGGAACACCTATGATTCTTAGGTTTGGACATTTACATAACCCTGCATTTCTTGAACACTTTGTTCCATTCTCTTGTTTTTTCTTTATTGTTGTCTAAGTGGGTTAAATTGAAAGCCTTGTGTTCAAGTTCTGAAATCCTTTCTTCTGCTTGTTCTAGTCTACTGTTAAAACTTTCTGCTGCATTTTGTACTTAACTAAATGACTCTTTCATTTCCAGAATTTCAATTTGGGATTTTTTAAAAAGGTGTCTATCTCTTTGGAGAATTTTTATTTATGTCCTAAGTAATTTAAAAAACTTTTTCCTGATCTCGTTAGGTAATTTTGTAGTCAACTTGTTGAATTCTATCTCTAGAATTGTAAAGATTTCATTTTGGTTAGGGTCCATGGATGAAGAGCTAGTGTGGTCTTTTGTGGGTATTGGGGAACTCTGTTTTCTCATGTGACCAGGATTATTTTTCTGGTTCCTCTTCATTTGGGTAGACTATACTTATTTGAGGTTTGCATATGGCTGATGTAGGCACTGTAGGATTCTCCTGGTTATATATAGGCTGGATGTGCTGATTTTCTTAATTGCCAGCTGTGGCAGTCCTGTGTTGGGTACCTGCGGAGGCTCATGATGTCATGAGTGGCCAGAGAGTCTTGGATAGCCGTGTTTGTTGAGGTCCAGGATCAGACTTTCCCCAAAGCCCAAGTATTAGATGAGATGGGCTGTGCTGTTGACCTTTGGCCAGGAGGTGGCACTAGTGGGAGAGAGCCAGTTGTAATGTCCAATGTGGGCTTTCTCCTCGACTTGTGTTGCTCCAAAGAAGTGCCCAGCTAACCTTGACAGAGGGTGGGGATCTGTGGATTCCCCAAGTTCTTTGTATGTTTTGGGCCTTCAAGGGGAGTGTGGGAGAGAGGACCTGAAGCACACACCCTATGTGTACTCTCGGCTATTCTAGTGGGGATTGGGAGTTAGTCCCCAGCCACTGGGATAAGACTGTTGTGCAGGGGGAAGAGGACACAAAAGAATTTAAATGGAAAGGCGGTGGTGCTATGGGTTATGTCAACAAGTCCCAACCAGTTCCCCTGCCTTAGCCTTAAGCAGTCTGCTATCTGAATGTCAATGTGTAACCAGCCTCAGGTGGACTCACAGCAGCCCACCTCAGCCATGAACTGTCTGCCACCATGGAGTTTGCCCTTGGGGCCCATTTCTTCCCTGGCTAGCTAGAAAGCAGCTGCTAGCAAGGGTTGAGTTTCTGGGATATAGTGGCTGGAGCAGGTCAGGACTTTTATTTTTTCTTCACTGTTGTAAGTGGGTTTCATCAGGGCACAGTTGTGGGAAAGGCAGTTTCCCATGAGGGACTAGAGTCCTTTAAGGCTCAGAGGGCCTTCCGTATCTGTGGCAGGAGCCACAGAAATCCTGAATTCCTCTCACTCACCTTCATCACAGTGTTCAGAGGCTGTCTATTTTGACTGAGGTGAGAGTCTGGCTAGCTCCAGCCCAGGTCAACTGATTTTTTTTTTTTTTCTCTTCTTTGGACTATGTGATTATTATCACTTATTTGATGAGTTCTGGGACTTACTGCTAGTCTTGTTCCTCTCTGAGTGCTGAGAAAACTCTTGGTTTACTTCTTAGGAGAAACACACTCTAGCTGCCTCTTGTTGAGTATTTTAGTTCCTCCTCACTGTACTCTTTTTGTTTTCTATCTTATCACTTTCCTCTAGTAAATCAACTTCCTTCTGTTCCATATCAGTAGTACTCAATTCATCAGAGAGTCAAAGAATTTTCAAGTTGGAAGATACCTGAGTATCAAATCATGTTTCTTAAGTTAGCAGAGTTGAGCACTCTGCTGCCCTAAGTGTACAATTGCTTTGTGTGACTTTAAAGGCTACTGTGGTTCTCAAACTTTGGTCCATTCCCCAGCAGCAGAGAATCATCTTTACATATTAGAAATGCAAATTCTCCAACTTCAATCCAGTCCTACTGAATCAGAAATTCTAGTGGTGGGCCCCAGCAAATATGTGTTGTAAAGAGCCATCTGGGTGATTCTTACACATGCTAATGTCTGACAATGACTGGTCTAGAGTTTTCAAATCATAATACCAGAAAAAAGGGAAAATGATAAAAATGTTTTTGTACAACCCATGAGTGGCAGATCACCTATACTCAGGTTCCTTCTCCTAAAGTTTCCTGGGCATCTTCTCCATGCCAGATACTGTAATAGTCACTGAAGATTCAAGATGAATTTTTCAGGACACAGCAAACATTTGTGTGGCCAACCACAATGTGTATAAACATCATCCTACACAGCCTAATGGACTCAATGTTTGGCTTTCTTACAAATGTGAATGCATTATAAAGCCCTCCAGGATTATATCTTTGGCTCTAGCTTTCTTGTTTAAGTGATCATATTTTTTGATGTATCATATCTATTTTCCTGAAAGCTGACATATTGTGCGTAAACTCATCTGCCTTCTTGAATGTTTTAGATATAATTTACATAGAATTTGGCCATAAATTAGATAATCTTTTTAAAATTCAAGTAAAACATATACCTGGAAGTAAATTATCTTTGCTTCTACATGACTCTGTATTATAGATGATTATCACCAGGGGTTTGCGTTCGTTCAAGATGAGTTATTCCAAGTATGCCCCCATCTCTCTAGTCATTAGATACAGTCCCTGAAAATACTTTTTGGATCAGGACCAGGGACTCAGTGTTCCCAAGGCTTATTGCTATATATATATATGTCATTGCCACTTTCTGGCAGCCATAGAGTCAGAGAGCTTCTGAGGACTCTATTTTAATAAAGAATAAAAATCTAAGTGGATTAATCCTAAAGCAGGAAAATAAACTAATCGAATATAGGTTATGGAAGAGGAAAGAAAGGAGGTGGGAGAGAGCGAGCCAAAGAAATAAGCATTATCAGCAATTTAATGGGAATGAATAAACAGTCTGCACTATAATAAATCTCCTAGGCATTTGATCCCAATAAACCATCTTAATCCTCAGGGCTATTCTGGCAGCATGAGATAACTGCTCTGAAACCAAAATGTATTTAGCATAAAACTCACATTCCAATGTTTACTGTGTATCTGCTTTAAAAAAAATAAATTGAAAATCCAAACTTCTTTGAGGTGGTGTAAGGGGAAACAGCCTCTTAGGGCTCCCTGTGTGTGTCTTCTAACACCTGCCCACCAAAGTCGAGACTGTGATGCTCTCTGGCCAGGGAGCTGGAACACTTGTTAACTTCGAATCACTTGTTTCATCTCAGTGTGGCTTGACTGGCTTGGTGCTTTGAAAACTATCTTGCATGTGTACATTTAGAGGGCTTTTTGGTAAAATGGTACGATTTATATGATGGAAATATCAAAGTCACATGTCTATGCATGGCTGACCTCTAAAATCCTTGAATTGAAAAATAAAATGATTACTGTTTTCTGCATTAACCATGATTGAGAAGTGGCATGATTTCCTTTTTTTCTCTTTTTTTTTTCTTTTTCAAAGCCCATTAACTTATCTATACCTAGTGTTCTTAATAACACACTTGCCAGTTACTGCTACATAAAAGCAACCTGTCTAGTTATAAAAGCTACTACCATGGTGCACATATATGGGTCAATTGTGGCTCATCACCTGCCAGACGAGGGAGTCAAGGAAGCATGTCCATCTAAGCAGAAATGTAACTTATGTTCTAACAATAAATTTTCGGGAAGTGGTGCTTATAATATTAGTGTTTAAATAAGCTTTAAATTTAAAAGAAAAAAGGCAAGAAGTCTAGCATAAAAGACAAACACAATAGCTAAAGCATTTTACAATTTATTGTTATTTAAGTACAAGCAATCCAATTTTCTTCTTTTGTAAAGTGTAGGATGTGTGTGTGTATGTAAACTCAGCATATTTATTAACATCAGACACTACTTCTGGAATGGAGAAAGGGGAGAGACGGGGAGGGGGGAGAGAGGTGCGGGAGAGATAACATGGGGAAGATAGATGGGGGGACCAAAATGTCAATATTGTTTTAGATTATTTTAGATGCTTTAATTCTGGACCTGTCTTCTAAGCAATGAAGAACATAGGAGCTGCTCTTCTGCCTCTGCTCTCCTCCCCTTGCCCCCTTTTCCCTTCTTCTTCTTTGGATTATGAGGAATCACTACTCTAGTCTTACCATTTCAAATTTGGCATCAGAAAAGATCTGATTGCATACCCAAGCATCCGCATAAGCATGTTTTCCTGAGTGGTGGATAAACATTGAAAAACACGATATCAAAGAAGTTTAAGCTTTTCAGTTTTAATGACACCTCTAATTTTATCAACCTTTGACCCCACTTGTCACCCAATCTACTTTCTTTTTTTACAAACCTAGACAACTTTGTTTTAAGATAATTCATATGTTCTCTGCTACATTTCAAAAATAAAAAAGTGGGGCAAACTATTAAATGCATAGTAGAAACAGAACAATTATTAACTTGTTGAAACCAACTATTCTACTTTCCATTCTGTCCCCCATGAAACTAAGAATCAAAAGTCTGTAGTGGTTCTGTCCATTCTTGCTAACACTTACCATGACTTTATGATAGGGAAGAATGTACTATCAAATAATCTATATATAGCTCTCCTTATCTCTCTCTCTTTCTCTCTCTCTCATAATACTTTTGTGATGAAAATTCTAGGTCAAAAATTGCAGTTGAGTGAGAACAAAGAGAAAGAAAAACATCATTGTCAACAGACAATGGAGCAGTTATAAAACCATAACTTGAAAATGTGCTTAAGGAATATCTCTTTTATGTAGACGCATGTAAATTCAGTAGAGTTATAGCTATTGCAAATACATGAATATAGCCATAGTAAAACATGCTAGTAGATTTGTGAGCACATTTCTAGAGGTAAAAGTGAGAATTTCCTGGCTTCTACAGGTACAAATTAGTAGTGTTCCTTTTTATTCACTCTTTTGAAAGAGCACAGAGATTCCATTCCACAATGTCACATTTTACAAAAGATATAACAGCTGTATATAATCTATAGACTGCTTTTTACTCATTTCAAAAGGTGATTGAGCACAGTTAAATTGAAATTCGTACAAGCTGAGAAATCTTTTCAGTTTTCGGGCAATCTCATTAAATGATGAAGAGTCTACTTAGCAGCTAATCTTCTCTTTTATGTTGTCATTGAATAAATAGCTGGAATCATGCCAGTTTTTTAATTGTCCATCAGAAAAAAAAAGTTTAGGTACCCTGAAACACACTTAAATAAGATTCAGGTAATGAGACCCAACAGTAATTCTTCTTGCTCTTTTATGTTTTATAACATTTTGTGATATTAAAAGGTATTATTTCATGGGGAGGTGGGCATAGATAAAGCAAGATCAGCGAAATGTTGATATGTCTTAAAACTAGATGGTAGATTAATGGGGGCTTGTGATACTATTCTCTTTACTTTGGGGAATATTTGAAAATGTTCACAATAAAGAGTCAAATTAAAAATAAAATTCTAGTAATACCTGTCAATAAGGGAGTACAAGGTCGACCAAAGATCTCTTGACCTCCTATTATTTGACAGTCCAGAGACTACAAGAAAGGTGAGGACTAGAAACCCAGGAAAAGAATAAAAATCTAAGGATGCAAGGCTTCCCTGGGTCTAATTGAAGCTGGAATTTGGAAGCAAAGAACTGAAAGTAAAGTATTGAAAGGAAAACTTTGTTAATAGGCAGGCAACTGAATTCAATATTTTATTTGCAAATAAAAGAAGTAGAGAAATATTCAGAGTGATTACAAAACTTCTATATTTTTATGCACTTTTTGGTCCTGGCTAGCCGTACATGTAGCAGGCAATTTTGATTCTGCCTGAGTCAGGTAACATGGCCAATTGTAATAATGACCAACACTTATTAAGGCTTATTTTGCACCAGGCATATGCTAAGTATTTTGCATGCAGTATGTCAGTTAATCTTTCTCAGCAAACCTATAAGATAGGTATGATAGGTAGGTATGAAAGTTGAGCCCTAGCTCAACTAAGTAGTTTATCTAAAGCTACAATACCAGAATGCAGGCCACAGCATTTTGACCCCAGAACCTGTGTCCCTAACCATTAAAAAAAATTCAAGGTCTCTTGAAACTTACTCTCATTTCCTGCCTCTAAGATCTGAGCATGTATTGCTTGTAGCTATTCTTGTCTTACATGCCCTCACTCTGATACAAGCTTAACACTGTCCTCCCCAATCATCCTGGTCTCTACTCATGTGACCCTCCTCTGCTCTGTGGTTTTTCTCTCTCATGGATTTATTTGCTCTTCTACTGGCCCATGTCACCACTTCAACAAAGTTAGAGTGGCTTGTGGATTCCTTGATTCCCTTGATCTCTTGAAATATTCACCTCACCAATTCACAACCCTGTGTACATCTGCTATGGACTTAAAACACGTCCCCTCCAAAATTCATGTGTTGTAGCCTTAACCCCAAATGTGATTATATCAGGGGACTTCAGGTGGTAATTAAGATTACGTGAAGTCATAACAGTGGGGCTGTAGCCAATAGTATTGGAGACCTTGTAAGAAAATGAGGCGAGGGCATTGTCTTTCTCTCTCTGTTTATGTACGGAAGAAAGGCCACATGAGCACACATCACAGGTGTGTGCTCTACAAGCCAGAGAGCCTTTCCTAGAAACTTAACTCTACCACATTTTGATCTGGAACTTGGAAGTCTCTGGAACTGTGTGAAATGAATTTCTGTGTCTTAAGCCACTCAGATTGTGGTATTTTTAAAATGACAATCCATGTAATCTCATACATTCTATCATTTCATTTCTTAGCTTTCACTCCAAATGCTTCTGGGAAAACTAGCAAATGGCTTGCTTCTCTAGAGATGGCACTATGTAATTGAAAGAGCTCTAAATTTAGAACCACAATACTAGATTTTAAGTCATGACTCTGTCACTTATTAACTGTGTGACCTTGGAGGAGTCATTTAAGTCTTTGAGCCCATTTTCTTTGTAATATACACATCAGAAAAAATCTACCCTTTATTTCACAATAAAAGAGGAAATGTCATAGACATATAAAGTTTCATTATTAATGCCAGATCATGCCAGCTGACCCCTTACCGATACTTTGAGATCATTTCACTAGCTGCCTTCCTACAGGATTGTCAGCTGACTTCTGCCACGGGCTCATGGCCTATGCTTTGGTACATGATCTTGCCCCTTAATTTATTTAGAACACTGAGGATCTCTGACAATGGCTTTTTCAAATCTGTCACCTCTACAGCAATGTGTAAGTTCCTGATCCAATTTTCTCCATCTTTGTTTCTATATCAGAAGATTAACTTATCATCTCTTTTTTTCAGAGTAACCTATCTGGAAATTCAATAGCTCCAATCATTTTTCACCTTCACTGAGCATGGATCAGTTATTACCTTTCTCTTCAAACATGCATGTGACCTTTGTACTCAATGACAGACAAGCCCTTGACCTTGAGAACTTCTCAAGAGAGTCTCCCATTTCTCTCTTCCATTCATTGATAAGATTCCAAAAAATCTACCTAGTCTCATCTTTTACCAATGTAATTTTTAAAAATTGGTCATCAATTCAAATTATGGTTTTTGATTCTACTTGCTCCAACTTCATTGCTTTGCTTAGAATGACAAACACCCCTTATCTCTGTCTATCAGTTTTTCAAGGTTTGCCTAATATGTCATGTTTCCTATTAAACCTTCCCTTAAGTAATTTCCTCTAAACCCCCAAAGAACTTTGTACTTTTTGGATAACTTATTTGTACTTACTGTAGTATCATTTTTTGTGAATCCTTACCAGATAAGTCCTTAAGGCTCTCAATTTAAGATCTAATAATCATTTAGTAAATGTTCAATAGACATTATTTATCAAACTGACCTCAAATCATATAATCAAGATTTCAGTTCAACCGGGACAAATATAGGCTTTGGATATTTTTGGAGAAAACTCAAATTTCAATTTGAATATAGGTGAAGAAAGCCTGGACCTGTATAAATCTATAAAAGGACAAAAAAAAAAAAAAAAGGCTTAAAATCCTCATAGCCATTTTCTGCCCTCACTGAAACAAGGTAACAATAGCCAATAGTAGATCGGTTAGCATGTAAGTGTTCAATAAATACTTCCTGATTTATCAAAAGAGTGAATGCTTAAAGTGCCCTTATAATTATATATTAAATGGTAAGATTTAGAACATTTATGGGAGAAAAGCTAATATAGAATTGTGAAGGGGTACATAAGGCAATAATGTCTCTGTAGTTTGGGAGGGACAGAAAACTGGTCCTTTGAGGCACAGAAAAGATTACCATTTTAACCTTTCTTATGGGCTCTACATCTGAAGAGTTGGTTGAAGTAAAGGATTTTAAAGGACTTTAGAGGGCTATATGCATTTCTGGTGGAAGACTCAAGAAGAGCAAAAGGAGTTAATACATTGATGAAATTCCAACCACGGAAAAGTAAAAGCAGTTATGTTTTTAGGTGACATAAGAAAATGATTGTTCTGTGGCTCTCTAACATGTATCTTTTCTAGACTTTTTGGAGGAATTTTGTCTTTTAATAAAAAGGATAATAGCAGATGTTTAAAAAGATAACAGCCATCATTGTTTCAGGGCTATGGGTCAGGCACTCTACTCAGCATTTACAACTAATTTATAACTAATTTAATTGTAGAACAACATTAAGAGGTGGGTTATAATTCTGGAAGAGATTATTAAATACTATGTTTTCCAAAATGTTTGGTGCCTTGTAAGTATTTTCTGTAAATCAACAGGCTTTGGACAGTATTCTAGAATTTTGTTCACATAGCGCCTTAAGCACTAGAAAGCCTTCTGCCATATTTTAAATTTAAAAAGAAAAAAATATATCCAATAACAAAATGGAAATGAGTGCTTGAATTTTAACAGCTTCTTTCTAGAGTTTTTGATAATAAAATTATTTATAGACTCATTATAACTGAAACTTTCTTCATATCTCTGGTTCTCTACATATTTACTTTACCAGTTGAATAATCCACCATGGTACCCTATGTTTTTCACC
Organism: Tarsius wallacei; assembly: GCA_963574415.1. NCBI lineage: Eukaryota > Metazoa > Chordata > Mammalia > Primates > Tarsiidae > Tarsius > Tarsius wallacei. The sequence goes on along the minus strand of CAUYQG010110339.1, from coordinate 28,146 downwards.
ATGATCCAGAAATACAGGTGTGATTGAATAGCTGTTATTTATCCATATGTTGGTTAACAGTTTTCAAAGTGTTACAATTTAAACATATATATTTAATTTAAGCCTGTGTCTTTAAATTTTATTAGTGGAATGGTTATGCTATTGACTATTTTAGGAATGGGGGAAAAATCAGACTCAGGTAAAATTATGGAAAATTTCTTTTCTGGTTCCTGTCTCAGATAATTTCCATAAAGCAATTATTTATCAATGTTCATGATATTCCAGGTATTATGTAAATATTTTGATCTATATGGTCTGTTTAATCCCTGAGTAGAAATTAGTATTTTCTCCATTTTAAAGATGAGGAAATAATAAAAAAACACAAAAGGTTTAAGGGCAATTTGGCTAATATACAATATTCCTAAATTATGTTAAAAGTTAGGACTTACTGACATGGAGATCATTGGGCTATTGTATTAATAGAAAGGGCATAGATACTGAGATCAGAGCTGGGTTGTTGCCAGATGAACAATTCATTATGTGTGGGCAAATTTAGTTCTCAGATTTGATTTCCTTTCCTGAAAAATATGATAACTCAATGACTTTGACTTGCAAGATCGTTTTGGGGGAAAAAAACTGACATAACATAAAGTGTCTTTAACTCTGTTTGACAGAGACGGCAACTAACAAGGTTGCTGCCTTTTCAACTTTTGAGACTCTGAGTCTTATATTTTTTCCTATATAATAGCTACTTTCTAGATTTAGAAACAATACACTAAATTCTACACTCAAAAAAGGATGTGCTTAGTAGTTCTCAAGTAACAGAGCCACGTCATGCCCAGGGCTTACTAGCTATAACTGATAAAACTAGTCTTTTTCTACTCATATACTTTCATTGCAAGCATAAATGCAACTAGTAAATATGTAGTACTGACTTTTGGTAGCATACATCTGTCTGACAGCACATTTTAAGTGAGTGATTAGAAGTTGAGGTAAGTCAAGTGAGGAATGGTGAACTTTCCAAAGAAATTTCTAGATGATGGATAATACAGATTTCATCAAGACTGGACTGTCATTTGTTTAAATACATTGGTTAAAGTCCATCAGCAGCCATAATTTTAATTTATTTTTTTACATATACATGATGGAATATTACACAGGTCATAATTTTTCCTTGTCTTTATATGAGGGAATGTTGCGATTATACCATACCCTTCCAATGTGTTTAACTTTGGCCATAGACTTTGGGATATAAAGACTTAATTCAAATTTTGGCTCCCAATCCTAGATCTGTCCTTTACTAGCTGCGAGACCTTGAACAAGGTGTCCAGTGTCTCTAGTTTCTATAATGCTTCTGCCATCTTACCTTTTCAGAAAAGTACTTTCCTTTCCTGGTTATGTTATCATAGGAATCTAAACAACACTGACTCAGTTAACAGACAATAATTGTTTATCTCATGGACATGCCACTTTTGATGTTTATGTCATTAATGAGTAATTGCTTAGAATATTTTATATCATAAAAATAATCTTAGCTTATTTGAGATATGATACATTTAACTTCAGTGTAATATATTTTCCCAACTGTTAAAAAAATAAAAGTGGATCATGACACAAGGTTTTGGGAAGAACATTTTATTGCTAAGCATATCCTTGAACGAAAATGCAAATATGAAATAAAAGAGAAAAGGAAAAAGAAAAAGCAGTAACGTCACAACGTCATAAAATAAATTCCTTTAGGTTCTGCTAATAAAACAACAGGAATATGATAGAAGCTCACATACAGAATGCACATGTTCCCATAAAATTGTCCAAATAGAAACTTACACTAAAAGGAATATAACAAATGTATTTTTACTCAAATTTTAAAAAATGTAAAGAAAGAAAGCAGGAAATCAGTTCACAAGACCTCAAGACTCCAACAACAGCAATCTCTTACAGACATCAAGATATAATCAACTTCATATAGGCTGGGCCATTTAGGTTATCTAAAATCGTGCTTTGATATCTCTTTTATAATCCTGTCTTTTTTAATAACAACAAAAAACAAACTCTTAACACATTGAAATAGTAGATAATGAGGAACACCGCTTTCCATACACATTAGCAAAGGCTACCATTTAGGTTGCTCTTTTTGCCCCATGTCTTTAAGATTTTTTTTTCAAAGTCAAATATTCATGCAACTTACAAAGACCAGCAAGAGTAGATTTCTAAATCTAAACAGCTGATTGATTTTCATCTGTACAAGAAAAAATTGTATATATCTGACCCTCCAGAGGACACACTTCATTTTTGTTGAATATTTGTCTTGCTTTGTCTCTCACCTTTTGAACAGCTATGGCCACACAACCAGTTTATTTTATTTCTGTACATTGTTTCCTCTTTACAAAAAGAAAAAAGACAGCTGGAATATAAACCAAACAGAAACAAACAACCCGAAAGGAAAAAACAGTTCTTAAAGCAGTATGTACACAGGTGACTAAGGAAATATACCAGCAAAAATGTAGTAAAATATGTAAACAAAATCTGAGATTTTTTTTTTAATTCTCTTTGACACAGTTAACTGTGACAAAACTAAAACTCACACTTTCTTCACATTTTAAGGTTTACTTTTTTGTTGTTTTGTTATTTTCTTTTAAAACAACATTCCTCTTCAAGACTTTAACAGATTTCCTGTCAGTCATCCCATCAAACATACCATGATAAATATATCTGTATATATATTTATTTATATATATATTATACTATTAAATTCCTTTTTTGTGTGTCACAGCAGCTTTATTCATTTATTTATTTGTTTGTTTTTTAAAAAGATGGGTGAAGGGAGAAGTGAGCAAATGGAAGGACAGAGATATCCATGTCAGGCTACAAAATTAAACCACTATGAAAACCATTGTCATGGGGGGGAAGGGAAGGACTATGCATTTTGCACTCTGTCATGACATGTTTGGCTTGTATGACCTTTTGTGGTTCCATCACAAGTTTAACTTCCGTATTATCTGCTTTGATTATTCAACAGACTTTAGTATTGTCTTTTTTATTTGCATGCATTTCAATCAGTGACAGATCCAGCCCACCCCCATTCCCCTTCTCTAGGAAAGGCTCTGCTTTAGTTCTTGGGGCTTTCCCCTTCAACATGATTTGGCTGGGTTAATGGACAGGACAATATTGTTAAGTAAAGCCAATAGCTACGATAAGGCCAACCCTGAACCCATCTGTCTGGGGTTTGGGTGGAAAATTCTGGAATTAGATCCGGGGGGACCAGCTTTTCAAATCAATATTATCATCCATCACATGAATTTTGCTAAGTGTTCAGCAAAGTGTCTTGTAGGAAACAAACAACAGATTCTAGAGACACCACAACCTGATATGTGTAGAGTGAACACCATGGTAGCTTTTGAGTTCATATGGCAATAGTCTCTCTCACTTTGTTTTCAGTTTTTTTTTTCCTCTTCTTAACTAATGTCCAGTCACTCTCAAAAAAATAAAAACCCGAAAGCCATTTTTTCCCCTCAGATCTTGAAAAGTTACACGCATACTGGCCAGAACCAGATAAGGGTAGTGTTTTTTTGTTTTTTTTGTTTTTTTGTTTTTTTGCTTGTTTTGCTTTTTACATTTTTCTCTTTTTTTTGTTTTGTTTTTTTACATAATTAAACCGAAAAAAAAATGGTTACAGTCAAGCTTCACAAACATCATTACAGACTCACTTGGAGTTATGGAACAAGTAAGCCATGAAGTCTTCTACCTTTTTTGGAAAAGGTCCTCAAGAGAAGAAGGAAGCTTCCAAGTCCGCGAAAGTGTGGAGCCACTGGCTTGCTCCAGAGCGCTAAGAATGTGCTTTATGATACAGCAGGGCAGAAAGAACCTTCTGTCTCCGAGCAATGACTGAAACACAGCAGCCATGGCTGGATTTTAGAGATAGACACATCTGTGTGTGTGTCCTTTTAAAAATGGTTTTCCCCACCATAGTCATGGCATCATACCCCATCTCCTAAGTGAGAACAGTTGTGACACCCGTTGAACCTCATGGTCAAAGGATTCATGTAGCATATCGAAATAACTCTGTCGGAAATCCATGTGTTATCAGCGTGATCGTGATTACACATAGTACTCCTTGTCCTTGTTCTTCTGCTTCTTGTGGCCGCTCTTGGAGCTCTGCTGCTTCTCCTTCATGAGCGTGCCATTGCTCTGGGCGGAGTTGCTGATGTAGTTGCGCGTCTCGTCCACTTGGTAGGACCCCTCGTCCCTGTTCCTGTACTTGTACATGGCGTACAGGAGGATCAAGATGCAGAGGGCAGCGGCAGCCACAATGCCGACGACCATCCCTGTTGTGCTGCTCGACTCCCGGATCACCTCTGAGGCCCCCGGAACCCGTCTGATTCCTGGCTCCGTGGGGTTTGCTGTGGGCACATTACGGAACATGGGGGAAGTAATTAGTGGGTTCTTCAGTTTGGTGCTGTCTAGCTCATAGGCAGTGGGCAACGGAAGCAAGACTATATCAGGCTGGGGTTTGAGATCACGGTTATTCATTTTGCCAGCTGGCAATTTGGGCACCATCCCAGACGAGGAGGAAGCTGTGAAGCGGATCAGCTCAGGGGACAAAGATGTGGTAGTAGTCCTACTAGTTTCGGAGACTTTGTTAGGTCTAAAGTCCTTGGATTCCCACTTGGGCGCATGTGCTTTGTAGCCACCTTCGAAGATTGAAGTGGAAAGACTCTTATCTGTTACCAAGGAGAAGGTGGTGTAAAAATCTTCATCATCAGTAGGGGGCAGGTTAGAGTCAAAGGTTTCCCCTGAGCCATACCCAGATATCACCAAGCCATCATCATCACAACCATCGCTGCCTTGGTCCGACAAGCAAGGTAACCCCGCCTCAGAGGTCATGGACAGGGAATCTTTGGTGGTCTCAATAATGGTGAGGAGGGGGCGGAAGGTAGGGGAGAGTGTAATGGAAGGTGCACGAGTAGCAATAGAAGGGGTGGCTAAAGGGTCTTCTACAAGAAGAGGGATAACTAATTCACCTCCTGGATTGAAAAGAAAAAGAAAAACAGAATTAGTATATTTGTAAACACAATTCATAGTCGCTCTCAATGAAGGTAGTTCATGGCTTATGGACTCAGAAACTGTAATAAAATGACCTGGATCCATATAAGGATTTTTTTTTTTCTCTGTGTTGTAGCCTAATCATTTGAGGCTGATTCAGAGCCCATTATATGCCTCTTGCCGCCCAAACTGGAAATACCTAGATCAAGGGTTTTGATTTTAAAGATACTCTCAAGTAATTATTTAGATAGAATTCAAATATGTATGTTCTTTCCAGGATCTGCTTGTGAGATGATGACATTCAGTGAATTAGATTGTTATAAATACTGGTTCAAAACTCTGTGTGGGTTCATGCAAACACTATGTGCTTAATTTATGAAGTTATTAATGTGCGTTTAACATTTTATCGCCGCCTTTGGTTTCTACTTGTTCCTGTGAGGATGAGAATGACCTACTCGCCGTGGTATTAAGACTAAGGTCAAGGAGCATAAAATACTTTGTTTTTAGTATTTTCTTGAGTTGCTATCTTTTATTTCATACTTATTAATTTAGGTCCTCATTTACCATAAGCTAAATGATAGGGACTTACAAGAGGTTAAAAATGCTCATCTAACAAACCCATTTTGACAATACTTTTCCAGAAATTCCCCTATTAACTGACAACTTGCCTTGCATTAGTTTGATATAAGTTTACACATTGTTTCTATGCCATATGCAATATATGCTGAGCTGGAAACTAGATTTTAAAAATATCCAGCTTACATATCCATGACTTGCTGGAAACTTACTTTTTGATTTAAAAATGCTGACTTGGCAAAGTGAGTGTCTTAAATCAATGATTCTTAACTAGAATAGCAAAAATATATGTTTACTCACAGACCCTGTTATTGCATTTATAAACATGTGGACTAAGGAAAGAAATTTCAAAATAGTTCATCAAATCCGAGTGTCTTGCAAATCGTGAACATCACAAATATTCTGCAGTGAATGTTGCTCACTGAACTGCAAGGCCAAGATTATTATGCATCCATGTCAGCAATATCATCAATCCCTCTTCAACGTCTCTTTGGAGTGTTACTGTCCAAAGCAAAGGATGAATCTCAAGAAGTCACAGTGAATCTATCTTCATTGAATTTCAGAAATATTCCAACTATCTCTTTTTTAAAAAATCCTTTCTTAGGGATAGCATAAATGTTCCCCTGTCCCAGTTACTCAGAAAGTTGAGACACCAAAATTATATTATTATTGAAGTTCTCTTTCTGAGTTGGCTGAGAGGCTGTCAACTAATGGGATGGTCAGTGTTTGTGTATCTAAAAGATATGGCTGCTGTGGCTGAGTGCCCCCTTATTGGTGACAAAGCCACACAAAGAGGTGGTTCGATACTATAAGGTTTTAGGGACATTCCAAGTGGACAAGCCTTTGAACCTACACAGTCTTCCAGGGTTCTTTCTAAAAAGATTGATTCATGAATCAAAACCCTCCCACTCAGCATCCCACACCTTTTATCTTGAAACATTTCCTATGTATCTGTTGTCCAGATTTAAGATGCCCTAAGAGAAAGCCTTGTTGAGAAGAAGGTAGATCTTCAAAGCACTGAGAGAAGCTGCTTGTACCTGTGTCAGAAGCCTTTATTCCCTTCCTGTTTGGCCAAGAACAGAAACTGAGTTGGCAGGGAGCTGATAAGGTATAAAATGTGTATCATTTAGAAGGGAAGGGACAGAAGAATGCCATACTGTCATCTCTGGCTTATGTGAGAATTTTATTTAACATGTGGAAATAAAACAAAAACCTTCCTGAGAATCTCAGGATGATGCTGTGTATGTGCTCTAAGTCTGTACTTTTACTGCTCAGAGTTTGAAACTATTGAGCAAAATTATCTTTGCAGATTTGCCAACACTTCAGACTTGCTGTATTGGATCAGCCTGGCTATTTTTTTATGTTGTGAACATATATAATTCATACACCTTGCAACTTATTTAATGCATAATTTACGCACTTTTGCTAGTTCTTATAAATGGGGTTTGGAGCGCAGTTCCCTAAAGGTAAACTAGTTCTAAAACTAGCTCTAAGCAAACTTTTTTCTTATTCTTATACTGGTGGGGGGGTCAAGTGGTAGAGTTAAGGTGATCTGTGACGGAGATCTGTGTTTGAGTAACAGGAGTTCAGCAATGAGACAGGAGCACATGCAAGCTCTCTCAAGTTCCCTAGGGATTTTTTTCCTGACACAAATTTCAAGTGTCATTTGTTTCTTATGACAATGACAAAAATCTATTCTACGTAGAATAAACAGAGAAAAATGGGTTAAAAGACAAGGAATAGCTGATTTGTTGGAAGGCAAAGTACAAATAATTTAAATAGAAAGGCAAACAATTGGGTAGGATGCTAGTGTTCCTTTAAGTGAGATTAAGATCACTGTCTTCATAATTACAGAGTGGCATTCATTTGCAATTTTAGTATACCATCTGTGACACCCAACTGGAGTCTTACATTTGCCTTTTTTCTTTTTTGGTTTGTTTTCTCTCTCTTCAATACTAACTGAAGTTTCTGCAGTATCTTTGTTGTTTAAAATCTACAAACTGCTCAGTCTGTAGTTGAATTCCTTCATGTTTTTTTTGTTTGTTTGTTTTTTTGCTATTCCCTTCTCATTCAACATGCTAATGCCAGCATCATGGATTAAAAAAAAAATAAAGCCCACTCTTTTTACAATTGTACCGAAAGAGTATTCTGAGGCTTGTTAATTTATAAAGACCTTCTAAAAGCCTAGTGAGCCCCAAAGTGAAAGGATAGGAGCTATTTTGAAACTAAAATGATGGGTATGCTATTGCAGAGTTTAGATACAAAATCTGTCAAAACAACTGATCTCAGAGGGTTTTTTTTTTTTGCCATTTTATTATTAATCCTGGTAGTCATTATAATAATAATAAATGATACCCCCTGTCGGGAAAATCTGAGCCTAAATTATGCTAATTTTAAGTCAATAAAATGGTAGAAGTTTTCATAACCTCTCTTTTCTGGCATCTCAAGAAATGAGAAGAGTACTTTTAGTTTCAAATGAAGTCAATTGGGATGCAGGAGTCATTACTGTAAACAGGGATTATAGTGAAAATAGGTGGTAAATTTTAGGTAACTGTAATTATGAAAGTTGCCTGGGACAGGTGTATATTTTGGGGTGTACAGTCACTTTTGATATCAAATTCCATCAAGATGGGAGATGATTATAATGTTCAGGGGAGATCCAAGAGCACACATCATGGTGAGGAGAAGGTTAAGGGTGTATTTCTTCCACTATTAAATCCTTACTAAAAATGACTTACATTTGTGGGAGGCTGTTGAAGACTTTTTATTTATCTGTATAACAAAAAGTGACTACTCTTAAAAATGTTAGAGCAGCTAATAATTTTGTTTTTACTTCCCAGAGACTATGGAGTCAGTGATCAGCCATATACTTATGCTTACAAAAGCATGCACACAGAAGAAGTGAACCTAAAGTCATAAAGGGTTACAGGTAGAGAGATACCAAACCTTTAATCCATCAAAACTCTAATTTCCTACGCCATCCCCAGAATTTTCCTTTCGTTTGCGATAAGGACTATCTGTATTCCTTAAAGTTAGCATTTTAAAATCAGGCATATATATCCTTTTTTGACAGGGTTGTGCTTTTCTTTAAACTAGAGAGATCATTAGGGATATAAAAGGTCTATTTTAGCCCTGAAGGCTGCCCTGCTTTCTTGCTTTATGAGTGTATTTATAGATATATAATTCATGCCTCTAGGGCTGATATCCAGCAAAAGGGGCTCCCTGCCATAGAAAAAGACAGTGTATAAAAAATTTAATAGAATTCTTCTGAACTGTGAGAATGTTATGAGTGATGGTGAATGTAGTGGGTTATCGTTATTTTTTAAAACAAGCAAAACAAGGATGGAGTGTCCATGTGGTTCCAATTCTTGCTTCTCTGGAGACATTTGAGTCTAAGAGGTCACAAAAGTACCAAAACAATGACTTTGAACAGTGATACTCTGGAACAGGACACCATGCTCCAATTCCTTGAATTTCTGTTGTTTGTTTGGGCTCTTTACCTCATATCTTATTTGCATGATTCTAATTTTCTGCTTGGAAATTCACATGTAATGGGGAGAAATCATTCTTTCCCCCACTAAATGAGTTGTTCAAAGCTATTCATTGAGTTGGCTGGTGCTGTAGAAGTATGTACTTGTAGCACATAAATAGCCTGAAGCCTGTAACCAGGAAATTGGGCTTCGTTCGCCTTCAGAAAAAATAGTCATGGACAAACATGGCAAGTACCTGGGGAGAAAGCACGAAAAAAACTCAAGCGTCTCAAAGGGGCTTAACTTATTTTTTAACATGATGACAAATTTCTCTGTAAGACATTATCCCTTTTCCCACTCCTGAGCAAAGGGTTTGTCTGAAATGTGTTTGATTCTGATAGCCTGCAGATTCTGTTTTTCACAATATGCCCAATAAGATGAGCCACAGCCCCGATATCATTTTACAGTGAAAATATGGAATGTCAAGTGGAATTTACTTGCTTATTGATTAAGAGATTTTCCTCTGAAATCACCCAGACTCTTAGCATCAGAACTCTGCTGCCTACTAGCTGTAGGAGTTTGGTCAAATTTCCTAAATTCTACGTAAAATGGAAATAATAAAACAGCCTACCTTATATCATCAAAGCAAATAAATAATACATGTTAAGTATTTTTCATGTTAAGAAGTTACCACAGTGCTTACAGTGCCTACTGCAACTCAGAAATACTATTATTATTTCTGTGAATATTTTCAAAGTATATTTTCAAAGTATAAACACTGAATTCATTGATCACCTCCTTCTGACCTCTTTTAATGTAGTGGTCTCACGCTAAGGTAGAGGTATGATTATATAGGATCTGGACGTTTGAGGTTATTTTAAATGTAGACTGGGAGAAATAATTTATATTCTAAGAGCTTGTATTTGCCAATGTTTGTCCATGACAGTTTTTAATGATTAACCTTTTATAAAAGTGACCTTTGGATAGCTTCTTCAACAGAAACAAAAGCTTTTACTACAAGAGTAAATAACACTCACCCCAATTTAGGAAGTTCTAAGTTTTAAACCTAAAACATCATCCAGCATGTCAACCAATATAAACTTACATAAACTGAGTTAGAGAGCCCATGCATTAAGCTGCTGGCTTCGAAACAGATCTCTTATCACCATTCAGTCTGGTATTTCTATAACAGCCTCTTATAACACTGATATCTATAATTAAAGTGAAACGGGTAATTTCTTTATTAAAAATGTACGTAGTGCTTCTTACCAATCTTATGTTTGCTGACATGCATAAGGCAACATTGGTCCAAATAACCTTAAGGTCAAAAAATATTCTTACCCTGGAGTTACCCATCATGATAATACCTACCTGATATATTTTCTAAGTAAAACTTTAGATATGAAAATCATCGTGTGTCTTCTTGGTAGAGTTTTAATAGCCTTTAAAGCTTACCTGGTTAAATCCTTGAGAGAAATGGCAACTATTATTGAAAGAGAAAAGGAGAGAGAGAGAGAGACAAAGGAAAGAGGGAGAGGGAGAGAATGTGTGCATGCCTTTAGGGGGTGTGTGTGTGTGCACTTTTGCTAGTAGTTCATTCCATACATTGGAAGGCATCAACATCATAGAACAAAACTCCATACACGTGGGATTCTTGATATCTTTATTCTCAGTAAAATTGTTTTGTAGCCTGCAGCGAAGGTGATAGTATATCCTGGATAACCAAACTCTACCATAGTCACTTGAGAGTACCTTATTTCCCCTTTAGTGAAGGAAAATAAAGGACTAATTTCCCTGAATGCTCTCTAAAGAATTGAATAAGGATGCAATTAACATTGATAATACTTGGAGCCAACTCAACTCATATTCTTCTGGGTTGCAGGCCTCCCATAGGCTGGAACCAATTTTAATATCCCCCTACAGAATCTACCAATATTTTTCAGGCTTTATTTAAAGTTGGTGGTAAGAAGAGTTCAGGCTGGTAAGAGTTCAGGCAAAGAGGCCAGGCTTTCTTTGGATGGTAAGGACAATTTTCCACCCCCTTCCACCAAGAGTAGAATTCACATTGATTATCAGAAGCAATTCAGCACAAAACATAACAGTAAAAATTAAGCGGACAGACACAAATGAAATAAAATATGTGATATTGTCTTCAAAGTCACAGGGTAGAAAATAAAATCAACTTCATAGCCAAAATAAGCCGAGAGAGGGAGAGCAAATAACACCTAGGCATTCACATTATAAGAACAGAAAGAAAAGTAAAAGCAAATAAAAAATAGAGGCTGGTTTTGGAAAACAGAGAAAGAAACCATTTCCAGATAGGCAAAACAATTTAACTTAAAAAAGCATACCATATTAATTTATAGTCAACTTACATCAACAAATTGCCCGCATGTTTTTTGGCATGAAAGAAAAATTTACAAAAGAAAGTTGTGTAAGAATGCTCTTGGACAAATAGAATTGCCACATTCTTGTAACTTGCTTTTTTGTTGTCATTTCTTAAAAACTTTTGAGCAAAATATCTAATTTTTCAAATATCATAATTTACAACAGAGGATGATACAGGGAGGCAACAACACATACATCCACACCACATAACATGAAAAGAAAAAAAAATCTGCACTTTAACAAATTTTTACTTTGGGGGGATTGGGAGGGCATCGAATTTTGAATTTAAAATAATTCTGATTGTTATGATTGAAAAAGTTTTTTTAAAAAAACCTGTTTACTTTTGTAATTTGCCTTTTAAAAAAATTCTATGAATCTAAAGGGTTTTGAATGAATTTCTGCATTGTTATAGGTTTTCAGATACATATTTAATTTCTTTTTGTCTTTTTGACAAATCTTAGATTTTAATTTAGGGAAATGGATGACAGCACAGAAATTTTAACAATGCTAAAGAAAGGGGGAGTATGGGAAGGAACGATGCAGGGAGGGGAGGGTCGTTTCTATGAGTGTACTACACAGGAGATGAAGATGATAGGAGTAAATGTGTAAGTGAGTCGCCATGTCCATGTAAGGGCGGCACGGAGTGATCTAGCTGCATTAGAGCTTCTGGCTGTAAGGAAGGGATGGGCAATATACAAAAACAAATGAGCCTACACATGCCCATCTATGGAAATCAAGAACAGAACTCTAACACTGACAATCTCACACACCCTAAGCTGCAACTTCTTCAACATGCAATTACTCCAAAAATTATTACAGTTTTATTAAAGATTTTTAAATAATAAAAACAGTTAAACTTTTTTTCCTACTAAAAGTAGCCAAAATACATAAAATAATATACTCATAGTCATGATCAAAAGGTTAAAAGCAAAAACAAGAAGACTAGATTTATGCATTCAAGTTGAACAACTTCACCGGCAGCCACACAGCCCCATCTGAAGTTGGGAGGTTTAGAGATCTACCAAGGTGACTGAAAGGCAGTGCAGAGCGGACTGAAACCCACATGCTGGGTTGCTGATGACTTCCCTAGACAGAAATGGTATTGTCTGAATGACGTCATCATCTTCCTTTACCACCCATGTTGCAAGCCATTGGCAATGAGACCGGGCTAATCTGAAAGATGTGGATGTGAGGATTCTGCAGCTGAAGTTGTTCCACATTTAAAGAGGGAGTGGGGAAAAATTGCAGAAAACAATTCATAACTTTTTTCTCATCATTTTAGATAAAACCAAATCTAAAGATAAAGGTCTAGCAATTAAAAAGAAACACATTGATATATATATATATAGATAGATATATATAATACAAAAAGCACTTAATTCCCAAACAAGAAGGGAGAAAAGAACAACAAAAAAAGAAAAAAGTATTTCACACACTTTCAGAGATGAACAACCAGATGCACGGCTGAAGAGGCACAGACAGAGCAGTCGGGGGACACGTTTTTTGCTTTGCTTTTTCTGGCTTGTTAATTCCCCTTTTTTTGGTGATAGCCAAAATTAAAAGCAAATTTGGCATTTTCTTTAAAAACGAATTTTGTGCTTTCTTTAAAAAAATTTGGTTTTGCTTCTTTAAAAAAATAAAAAGGGCGTGCAGTCTGGATGTACGTCATAAGTAGACATTTAAAAGAGAAGAAAGTGGCTAGACTGACAAATGGGTTATCATCTCACTATTCTTTAACCGTAGGAATGTTAATCCGGTTAACACATGCTTAAAGTAAGTTGCATTTAGGGAAAATAGAGAAACAGAACAGCAAGCTAGGGTTAGGGCAAGGTCAGCAAGACAAAACTAGTTTGGGAGTGGGAGAAAGGTACTGTGTTTTGTTTCATGCCTTTCCAGTAGGGGTGAAGGACATCCCAAGGCTTCCTGTTAATTAGACGGGAAGCAGGTATATAAGTTCTGGGAGTTGAAAGTAGAGCCTGTAGTAGCAGAAATCGAGGTAAAAATATACATGGGTTCATGAGTTCTGCTTCAGGAAACTTATCCCAAATTTATTCATAGCCTTAGAAGGCATACTTTGTAAGTCAGAGAGGGGTTATAATTAACATTGCTCTTTGTGAGTGTTCCTGGGCTTAGCCAAACTGACAGGGCACTATGATGACAGTAGAATGTTAATGAATCTGATAAATGAACAGTCTTTTTTTTTTTTTTAAGTAAGGGTGGCAAAATGCCTTTCTACCCCAAAAAAGAATAGTATCTGTATCTATAAACTACAGGATAATCATGAGATGAATATAGTCTATTTAAAGCACGTTGAGGAAAACTGCCAGTCTTCTAGAGATCAATGTGGAACACAAAATATTCTATTTAACCTACATTTAGAAAAGCAGAAAAGAGTATATATTTGTGTGTACGTGAGTGTGTGTGCACTGAGGGAGATATTATAGAAGGGACACAGGGAAGGAGGTTTTAGAAATGGCCTCAGCCTCTACTGGAAGAGATCACTAGAGTTGTATTCAAAATTATATCCCTGTGAGAACAATTATGGTCAACCATGGACTGGGAAACCCGGTAGGTGAACCACAAAGGCAAGACACTCAAGAACACCTGGTTCTGACAGCCAATTCCAACCACTTCTAAGAACGCTTTTGGGTGACTTTAACAAATAGGATAATTTTTGAGGATGACTTCTGCCCCCTATGGGACGCCCCTTTTATTATTTTATTTTGAAATAATTATAGCAATGTGTCCCCATGGGTCAGTCCGTACCAAGATTTTTAGTCTCTGGTTTAATAATGTTAATCATTATTCTGGGAACTTCACAAAGGGCAGCTGGAAAGTTTTAGAAGGAGGGAAAAAATATCAATAGAAAAAGAAAAACCCTTGTTGCCATTTAGTTGATTTTTAAAACGAATTATACTTTTGACTTTGGATTTAATGGTATGCTCATATGGTCTCAAAAGGCATCAAATGACTTCTGTAGAAGAAAGTTTTGATAATACTCATAGGGACTGCTTTTTTTTTTCCCCCTCATAGGCAATTTTTAAAAGCAGGAAACAACTGGTCTAAGTGTGAGACTAAGAATAAGATACCTCCAGTGCACATATACTCCTGAAAGATGAGACGTGGCTTGAAGAAGATGTATTAACAATTTGGGTCCCCTAAGGTTTCTACTGAGTAATTTACCTATTTCAAAATTGCCTGTTTGAAGACTCTTACAAGTAGAATACCACTTACACTCTGGAAATCACTGGGTTAAGCAGTGAACATACCAAAATTTAAGGTCTACATTTTGCAAATAAAATAATATGTATATTTTTAAACCCATGGAAGCCATAGTTTCAAATAAAGCCAACACAGTCTAAATATAGTGCACATACATTTTTACAATATAAGTCAACCATTAATACACATACACAAAATTGTTTCATCTCTAAGATATAAAATCACATTGCTAGTAGTTCATAATAATGTCATAACTTCATTTTCATCTTTCACGAGCTATCTACACTAGGTTTTTATTATCAATAACTGCCCGGTTCTGTGTCTACACCTCTACTGTGTGTTAAGAATGCATTCGGATTATGTTTGCCATTGAGAACAAATAATACAATAATTTCATCTGAAACAGCATATTTTGATACAATTGTTTTTATCTGACCATGTCCAAATAGACCTATCTAAATGTAAAACCAAAAATTTAAAAACACCAAATGCAATAATCGATGAAATTATAGTAGTTAGAGTTCATCTTAGGGACTCTGCTTATTTCAAGGAACTACATTTCTAAACTGCTTGGGGTTAAGCTTGAGAAGTCCAAAGACATACTCAAGTACTCAAGTTGCAAACCCCCCCTCTCTGGGACAGTGGGTTCTCCTTTCTAGAGGACATTGTCTTCAGTGTATGTTGATAAGGCCCAAGAGGAAGGCCTCAGTGAATTATTCTGTATGACATTACGTATTTTACATTTCTCGGGGGAAAATCTGGAGAAAGGAAGGAGGTAGAAACCACCTCAACAGTTCTCTTGCAACACTGGGAAAAGACTTAATTATAGACAGGGAGGGCTGAGAAAGAAGTTGGGAAGACAACTAATGATGATTTTCAAGACTTTGAGCATCAGATATATGAGTTAAGCCTCCATATCTGTCTCCTCTATGAAATATACAAAACCGGTTTCATTGATTGTGATTTTATGTGTCTGTGGGGTAGACAAAGCAATTCTTCTGGGAGATTCAGTAGCTCAGTTCTGAGTCACGATTAGCCTAGAATGAAAATGGAGACTCTGTGCATGATTATGGAATCCTAGAAAGTGAGGAGAGCTGTTGTATGTGTTACAAAATGAGCCCTGCATATTCTTTGACTTCTCACAACCTCTTGACCAGACATTGAGGATTCATAGAGAAGGGAAGTGAAGAATCTTATTTCATAGCACAGTAAAGTAATACTGCATTGGGCCTGGGAGTACAGAGAACTTTACAAGGTGGTAATTTCCTTTACATTGGGTATGTACTCAGAAAAGGAATTGCTGGGTTATATGCTAATTTCATTTTTTAATTTCTTTAGGAAATTAAAGGAACCTTCACACTGTTTTCCATAATGGCTGGACCAATTTACATTCCCACCAACAGTGTGTAAGTGTTCCTCTTTCTCCACACCCTTGCCAGCACTTATAGCTCGTCTTTTTTTATAAAAACTGTCTTAACAAGTTTGAGGTGATATCTCAGGGAGGTTAGTTGGCATTTCCCAAATTAATTTGTGATATTGAACTTTTCAAATATCTATTGGCCATTTTTATGTCATTTTTGGAGGAATGGCTATTCAAGTCCTTCACTCATTGTTTTGGTCATATTATTTGTTTTCTTGCTATTGAGTTGCATGAGCTCTTTACAAATTTTGCCCCCTTGTTAGGTATATGATTTCCAAATTTTCCCCAATGTATTGCTTGCCTTTTAATTTTGTTGTTTCCTTGGCTATGAAGAAGGTTTTGGGTTTGGTGTTTACTTTTTTAAAGGTTACTTTGGCTACAGTACAGATAATAAATTTTAGGGAGCCAAAAGTAGAGGTGGGTTGATCAATTGGGAGGCTACTGCAGAGTCCAAGAAAGAGATAGTGGTGGCTTACACTAGGCCATGGGTGGTGACACAGGAGAAAAATTGACATGCGAGAAATTTGTTCCCAAGGTAGAGTCAATGGAGTCCTTGGTATACCAGGTGTGGGGAGGTGAGGTGGGCAGGATTTCTAGTATAGTGACAAATTTGGGGCTTGTACACTTGAGTCACACCTAAGAGATCAGAATCCTAAGGGAACTGCAAGTTTGGGAGAGTAATATAAAGTTCTGTTTTAGCTTTTCTGAATTCAAGCTGCCTCTTTGATATCGAAGTAAAAACGTTGAATAGGCAGGTGAATATGGAAAACTAGAATTCTAAAGCCATGTTTAAACTGGAAGTTATCATCATATAGATGGCATTTAAAGTCAAGGGGCTGGATTAGATCACTCAGAAAACTAAAACAACCTAGAGCCAAGCCTGGGTTCAGCTAGGAGATGGTGAGGTGAGAGGCCAATGCAGGAGAAAATAAGGAGAATCTTGGGCTATTTGAGCTAAAGGAAGAAAGCGTTTCAGACAGAACCTTCATTTCTCACTGGCACATAAGGTGACTTTGTACTTTGATAAAATACGAGAGTCTAATAGTTCGCAAATAACAAACTGTATGTATATTTCTAAGCCATAAATTCTACACAGTGGCGAGACTAAGGACAGAAGAACAGTTGCTAAGTTCTTTGTGAACACTTGCTTTGAGAGTTATGTCATTGTTTTTTCTCTTTGTTTTGCTTTATAAAGACATTCCCTCTTGATTAAAGAAATTAGTGCCAACAAAATAGCTTTATTGATTCCCCCCCCAACAATACACACAAACACTTCAAAAAACAGAGCTCTAAGTATTGCAAGATGTTCTGTCTTTTTAGTTCAATTCAACAAATGCATATTGAAGACCTGTGGTGTGCCCTGCTCTATGCTATACTGATTAAAAACCACAAAATAAGCATAAAGCTTCAGCCTGTGCATCAAGGAGCTTATAATGTTCTTGATGAAGAAAGGCTTACCTACACTAATGCCTGATTAGCATTAAAACATAATGAAAAGATGAATTTCTGGCAACATCTTAGATGAGTTTTCTGTTTTCTATATCTTAACTAGCAGCAACACTGTTGTGAGAAAAGAGCTAAAATATCACCTTGGCTCTCTGTTCCCTCATGCCTTCATCTTACCACACAGTTCTAATATCTGTTGGGATATTTGTTTTCAAGAGATTTAAGAAGAAAGAAGATGCTCCCCTTTGTCCTTAGCCTCTTTGGTCTCTTCAGGAACTCCAAGTAGTGCTGAGCTCATAAAATACCAACATTTTGCATTTGAATCAGGTATTTTATCATTTCTAAGATAACTTCACATGTGACATTTACAAATTTGTGAATTAGGACAAAAGTCTTTATGATTCTGAAAATGAAAAAAGTGAGGTACAATAGTGGAGGTTGGGGTCTAGTGGCTTGTCTCATATCACACAGTCTGATAGGTAGCAGCCAGATATTCACCCCCCAGTTCATTCTCTTGCCACAAAATGAATATGTTCTTATGAAAACAAATCTCAGTAAGACTACCTCATAGCTTAACTCTAACCCACAAGAAGAGGAAAATAATTATAAAATTACATGCAAAAATATATATTTTTGAATTACCATTAAAAGATGAACGAATCAAACTTTAGGAAGTTATCATTATTGCAGGGAATGGAGACAGGTTGGAAAGAAGGAGTAATAATGGCTATTTGGGTTCAGGTTTTGGATTGATGTTATTTGTGTGTGTTTGATGCGGCAGCAGTTATGCCAAGGATCACTCTTGGAGAAGCACTGGCCTCAACTGTCCAGGGCTCAGCTGCCTCTGTTAAATATGAATCTCACATTTTACAGACTATAGGTAACACACACTTGAAAAGTCCTTTAGAATTTATAAACACTTTCACATTCAGAAACTTACTAGCTGTGCAAACCTACCCTGTGAGGTAGGTTAATTGACCACATTATAGTCTCCATGATTTTAATACCTTTATGAAAGCCATAGGCTAGTGGGTGCAGGGGCAAAATGTGAGCAATTGAATATGTTAAGTCATTTATTCATCCATTATTTGAATAATTATCAAAATTCTAGTTGGTAGGGAAAAGGTAAGAAAGACATCATCCATGTCCTTAAGTCTAGTTGAAACTAAGAAGAAAACAAATCATGTACAATGGAGTGTGTTGAGTTAGTAAAAATCTATATTGAGTACAGTAGGGTCACAAAGAAGAATGAAGATTTGGGGATAAAAATATAGGCATAAGTTAATGCTTATGTGAAAATAGGGAACAAAGCCATTAATATGAGGTCCTTCTAGATCTAAGCATTCTACTAGCTTACCAATTTTTTAAAAGTACAATAGAGGATTAGGATGGCTGATGTGAGGCAGCTAGAGTGTGTTTCTCCTATGGCGTAAACCAATATAGTTTCCTCAATACCCAGAGAGGAATGGGACCAGCAGCATACCTGCCCCACAAAACTCATCCAAGAAGTGATGATAACAACATAGTGCAAAGATGAAAAAAAATCAATCAGCCTGGGCTGAAATAGCCAGACTTTCATCTGGATCACGGCACAGACCATGGCAGCATCCAGATACAGTAGGAAAAGTGAGTGAGGGGAATTCAGGAGTTCTGTGCTCCTGCTGTGAACTTGGAGGGCCCCCTGAGCTTTGTAGGACTCCAGTTTCTCATAGGAAACTGTCTTACAATTGTGCTTTGCAGAAACCCACGTAGTGCAGGGAAAAAAAGGGGTGGGGGAGCTAAGCAGCTTCAACAACTGTATCCCAGGACTCAACCCTTCCTGGTGGCTGCTTTCTAGATGGTCTGGGAGGAGACAGGCCCCAAGGGCAAACTCCATAGCAGCAAACAGTTCCAGGCTGGGGGGAGCTGCCAAGAGAAAACCTGAGGCCAAAGCAGGGCAATGGGTGGGACTTATTGCCATAGTAACTTCTCACTCCTCAAGTAAACACTTCAGTGCCTTCCCTGCATAACAGCATTACCCCAGTTACCTGGGACTCCTTGCTAAGCCCCACTGGGGTAGCCAAGAGTGCACACTTGGGAGGTTCTTGAGCTCCTTTTCCCCCACACTCCCCTCCAAAGGCTCAAAATAGAAAACTCAGGTAATTCCCAGAGCCCTGCCTAGTTTGGCTGGGCACTTCCTTGGAGCAACACTCACCAAGGAGAAAACCCATAGCCACCATCACAGCTGGCTCCCACCCACAAGCACAGCCTCCTGACTGGAGATAAACTGCACAGGCCACCAAATCTCAAATAATACTTCACCTTTGAGGAAGGCCTAATCCCAGACCTCAGCTAACACCACTTTCCAGGCCACTCAGAAAACGGTCAGCCAGTGCAGTTACCCAGTGTAAGAGGTGATGAATTGTGTGGAACCTGTGTGAAGCCTTATGTATTAAGTGTGATGAATTATGTGAAATGTAATGAAACTATAACCTCATATATTAAGTATGTTGAAACTGTGTGCTTTGACCTCTCCCCTAAAACTTAGTAAATCTTGGAAATCCTGGAAAGAATGCCCTACTTGGAAGCCTCAAGTGGCTATATTAGATAAGTTAACCAGCTTTTTCTGCTTCTGTAACCCCCGCTGGCAGTGTGTGAGTGTTGTGCCATAAGCCCCTTTCAAATTCTAGCAGGCTTTTCTTTGTTTGAATTGTGGTGGGCAAGCCTCTCTTCTGGCAGACTTTGTGTTGTTCGAATTTGAATTATAACGACCTTGTGGATTAGGCAGGCTTTTGCATATTTAAGAAAGGCCCCTGCTGCAGTGGGGAGCCCTTGCCTGGAGACTTGTAAGTCTGGTGAGAGGCCCTGGCCGGTTGAACCTGGTTAATAAATCTCTCTCTTGGTAAATGGTGTGTTGGCACCGTGACTCAAACGCCCGGACCCCACATCACCAGCATAGGACTGCCACAGTTGGCAATTGAAAAACTCACCACAACAAGGCTATATATAACCAAGGGAACCTTACAGTGCCTATGTTAGGCCCCTGCCAACCTTAAATAAGAAGGAACCAGAAAAATAATTCTGATGACATGAAAAAAAGACTTCTCCAACACCCCTAAAATACCACACTATATCTTTAGCAATAAATCCTAACCAAAAGGAAATATTTGAAATTCCAGACATAGATATCAAAAGGTTGATTATCAAATTGCCTAATGAGCTACAGGAGAAAGTTGAAAACCAACATAAAAAAAAAAATTCAGGTCATGAATGAAAAATTTGCCGGCCTCGGGGGCTCAGCCTGTAATCCTGCACCTTGGGGGGCTGAGGTGAGTGGACTGCCTGAGCCCGCGGGTTCAAGACCCACCTGGGCAACTTGGCAAGACCTCATCTCTACTATAAATCAAAAATTAGCCGGGCGTGGTAGTGTGCGCCTGTAGTTCCAGCTACTTGGAAGGCTGAGGCGGAAGGATCGCCAGAGCCCAGCAGGTCGAGGCTGCGGTGGCCGGGAGCGGCCATTGCACTCCAGTCTGGGTGACAGTGAGACTCCAACTCAAAAAAAAAAAAAAGAAAGGAAAAATTCTCCAGAGAGATAGACACCTTAAAAACAAACAAAATCCTGAAACTCTAGAAATGAAAGAATCATTCAGGGAGGTACAAAATGCAGTAGAAAGTTTTAACAGAAAGCAACAGGTTTGGAAAACCTATTTGAGAGAATAACAGAAGAAAACTTCCCTGGCCTTGCCAGAGATCTGAATATCCAGATACAAGAAGCCCAAAGAACCACCAGAAGATTCATTGCAAAAATGTCATTCCAAGGCATGCAATCATACGGTTACACAAATTAATGCAAAGGAAAGAATTTTAAGAGCAGTGAGACAAAAGCATCAAATAACGTACAAAGGTAAACCTATCAGACTTACAGCAGACTTTTCAAAAGAAACCCTACAAATCAAAAGGGATTGAGACCCCATCTCCTCAAACAGAATAACAGTCATGGATTTTGTATTCAGCAAAACTAAGTTTCATAAATAAAAAAGAAATGATGTCTTTTCCAGACAAGCAAATGTCAAGGAAATTTTTTGCCACTAGACTGGCTCTATAAGAAATACTCAAGGGAGTTCTAAATACTGAAACCAAAGATTGAGATATCGATAGAAAAATGATGGAAATCATAAAGTTCACAGGCCTTATGAAACACACAATAAAGAAAATAAGTAAATACATAAATAAAGCGACCAGATAAAAACCATTATGGTGAATGGAATAGTAGCGTAGATATTATTAACTCTGAATAGAAATGGTCTCAATGCCCCACTAAAAAGATACAGACTGGCAGAATGGATTAAAAAAATACAACTCAAATATCTGCTACCTTCAAGAGACCCGCTTTTCACACACAGACTCCTGTATACTCAAAGTAAAGAGGTAGGGAAAAATATTCCTCGCAAGTGGAAATAAAAAAACGAGCAGGTGTAACTATTCTCATATCAGATAAAACAAATTTTAACAACCATTAAAACAAAGTAGAAAATGACTGCCAACCTATTTTTCTACAGAATTAGAAAAAAACAATGAAAGTTATATGGAAGAAAAAACAGCCAGAATAGCCAAAGCAACTAAAAAAAAGAACAAAGCTGGAGGCATCACATTATCTGACTTCAAAGTATACTACAAAGCTGTAGTAACCAAAACAATATGGTACCAGTATAAGAGAAGACACAAGGATCAATGGAACAAAATAGAGAATCCAGAAATAAACTCAAATATCTACAACCAAGTGATCTTTGATAAGCAGACAAAAACAAAAAACAAACAAAAAAACACCCCACTGGGTAAAAGACACCCTATTCAACAAATGGTGTTGGAAAAATTAGATAGCTACATGCAGAAAAGTGAAACTTGATCCCTATCTCTCCCCATATAAAAAATTAACTCAAGATGGATTAAAGACTTAAATATCAGACCCGAAACCATAAAAATC
Organism: Tarsius wallacei; assembly: GCA_963574415.1. Classification (NCBI taxonomy): domain Eukaryota; kingdom Metazoa; phylum Chordata; class Mammalia; order Primates; family Tarsiidae; genus Tarsius; species Tarsius wallacei. The sequence goes on along the minus strand of CAUYQG010110339.1, from coordinate 5,639 downwards.
CTAGAAGAAAACCTAGAAAAAACTCTCGTGGACACCAGTGTAAGCAAATAATTTATGATTAAAACCCCCAAAGCAAGTGCAACAAAAACAAAAACAATGGGACTTAAATTAAAAAGCTTCTACACAGCAAAAGAAATAATCAACAGAGCAAATAGGCAACCTGCAGAATGGGAGAAGATATTTGTAAACTATAGATCTGACAAAGGACTAATATTCAGAATCCACAAATAACTCATATCAGCAAGAAAAAAGCAGATAACACCATCAAAAAATGGACAAACAACATGAATAGACATCTCTCAAAAGAAGATATATAAATGGCCAACAAACATATGAAAAAATGCTCAACATCACTAATCAGAGAAATGCAAATTAAAACCACGATGAGATACTATCTCACACCAGTCAGGAAGGCCATTGTTAAATAAAACACAATAGATGCTGGCGCAGATGTGGTAAAAAGGAACCAGTTATATATTGTGGGAGTGTAAATTTGTGCAACTGCTATGGAAATCAGCATGTGGTTTTCTCAAAGAATTAAAAGTAAATCTACCATTTGACCTAGCAATCCCACTACTGGGTATCTACAAAGGAACAGAGCTCATTATACAAAAAAAGACACCTGTACTCATATGTTCATCATAGCACAAGTGCAAAGATATGGAATCAATGCCCATCAACTGATCAGTGGATAATGAAAATGTGGTATACACCATGGAATACTATGCAGTCATCAAAAAGAATGAAATAATATCTTTGGCAGCAACTTGGATGGAGTCAGAGAACATTATTCTAAGTGAACTAACTCAGAAACTGAAAACCAAACAGTGCACATTCTCATAAGTGTGAGCTAAACTAAGGATCTTCAAGGGCATAAAAAATGATATAATGGACACTGGAGATTCAGAAAGGGGAGAGGGGAAGGGGTGGGGTGATGAAAAAATCACCCATTGAGTATAGTGTGCACAAGTAGGGGTGGTGGGTACACTTAAAGCCCAGTCTCCTTTGCCACTACACAATGCAACCATGTAACCAAAAACTATTCGTACCCCATAAAGCTATTGAAAAACAAAACAGAGAACCCACTATAGGGAATATAGTCAGCTGATGTTTCCAGTCAGGGTGTGTGGGGGTGGGGTGTCTTCAGAATCCATTTAGCTTTACAGCTGAGGTCATGCACTCATATCAAGCCCCAACACTGAACACAAGGGCAGTTGAGGAAGGTTTAATCATGTGAGGCCAGATTGGATTGCTTTCTAGGCAGTCATTTCCATTTTACCAAAGCTCACCAGTGGGCTAGTGGAGACTCTTCACATCTACCCTGCTGACTGAGGCTTTTCCTGCCTAATCCCACTTTCTTTCTTCTCTTCTCTTCTTTCACAGGAGTCAGATCACCATGGCAGTGTGAAGGCTTTCCCTGCTGACTCCTCCCTCTTATCTTTCACAGGCATACACACAATAAGCCTCTTGTGCCTCTAACTCCACCACGGCGTTTGCTTCCTGGAGAACATAGTCAATGCACATTCCCAGGAAAATTTTTACACTTCCTTATCATGTTCCACAAGAAAATATGTTGAGATATAGATTGAAATTGCACTGAATCTATTGCTCTATTTAGATAGAAATAACCACTTTATAACATAAATTATTCCTGTACCCAAAGATACTATGTATTATATTTATTTAGGTCTTCTTATTGTCTTTCAACAAAATTTTTAATTTGCTACAATAAATAGAAAATAAAATGTAATAGTACCTTTGCTATTTCTTAGTCAATTTCCTAAGCTTAAAAAATTACTGTAAATTGGAGAAGCAGATCATTAATACAGAAATAGAGTTCTAATTATTGGGTTTGAGGCTGTCCTGGCTTCTCTTTTCCATCTTGAAAGTTTACTTTTTCTCTTTTCTTACCTATTCTACTTTGATATGAAAATTGAGTTTGGGAATAGATAGTACATAAACTTTTTACATTTTTATTTAGCATTATAAACAAATTAAACTTTTTAAAATTTTAAAACAGGCATGTCTTGTTTTGTTGTGCTTCACTTTATGGTGATTCACAGATATTGCATTTTTTGCAAATTAAAGGTTTATGGCAACCTTGTGTCAAACAAGTCTATCAGCACCATTTTTCCAACAGTATATGCTTGCTTCATGTCTGTGTGTGACCTTTTGATAATTCTCACATTATTTCAACCTTTTTCATTATTATTATATCTGTACTGGTGTTCTGTGGTCAATAATCTTTGATGTTAGTATAGTAATTGTTTGAGGGCATCACAATCCACACTCACATAAGACAGAAAATTTAGTTAATAATATGTGTATTCTAACTGCTCCATTGATCTGTTCCTGGTCTCTCTCCCTCGCCTCAGGTCTTCCTATTCCCTGACACAACAATATTAAAATTAGGCCAAGTTCAGTAGTGGGAAACTGCCAGGGGAGGTGGGGGTGGGCTTGGCAGTTTTGAGGGAAACTGCTAGGGGAGGGAGGGGCACACCTCATCAACAAGGGTACCTGCATAATCAACGTTTGTATACCTAACCCTGAATTATACCCCACATCTTTAAAATAAAAAATAAAAATAGGCCAAGTTATAACCTCAAAATAGCCTCTAGGTGCTCCTATCTAAGTGAAAGGAAAAGTCTCATATCTCTCACCTTAAATAAAAAGCTAGAAATGATTTGTGGTGAAGAAGGAATGTTGAAAGTCAAGACAGGCTAAAAGCCAGGCCACTTGAAGCTTTGAAACCAAGCATTGACTTCTCTCTAGCTAGCCACGTTGTGAAAAAGAAAAATGTTATTAAAAGTGAATGAAGCTGGGCTCAGTGGCTCAGCCTATAATCCCGCAGCTTGGGAGGCTGAGGTGAGTGGAAGCCTGAGCCTGCGGGTTCAAGACCCGCCTGGACAACTTGGTGAGACCTCATCTCTACAATAAATCAAAAGAAATATTAGCCAGGTATGGTAGTGCGCGCCTGTAGTTCCAGCTACTCCGAAGGCTGAGGCGGAAGGATCGCCGGAGCCCAGCAGGTCGAGGCTGCGGTGGCCGGAAGCGGCCACTGTACTCCAGTCTGGGCGACATAGTGAGATTCCAACTCAAAAAAAAAAAAAAAAAGTGAATGATAAGAAAGTGAAACAGCCTTATTGCAGAGATGGAGAAAGTTTGAGTGGTCTGGATAGAAGATTAAACAAGCCACAACATTCTCGAAGCCAAAGCCTAATTCAGAGCAAGACCCTAAAGCTCTTCAATTCTATGAAGGCTGAGGGAGGTGACGTAGCTTCAGAAGAAAAATTGGAAGCTAGTAGAAATAGGTTCATAATGTTTAAGAAAGAAACCATCCCATAACATGAAAGTAAAAAGTGAAGCAGGAAGTGCTGATGTAGAAGCTGCAGCAAGTTATCCAGAAGATCTAGCTATGATAATTGATAAACAACATATTTTCAAGGCTGTAGTTGAGACAGCCTTATATTGGAAGATGTCATCTAAGACTTTCATAGCTAGAGAGAAGTCAATGCTTAGTTTCAAAGCTTCAAAAGACAGGCTGACTCTTTTTGTAGGGGCTCACGTAGCTGATGACCTTAAGTTCAAGTCAGTGCTTTTTCACCATTTCGAAAACACTAAGGTTCTTAAGAATTATGCTAAATCTACTCTGTCTGAACTTTATAAATGTAACGACAAAGGCTAGATGGCAACACACTGTTGAGACCTACTGCTTAGGAAAAAAAAGATTCAAAATATTACTTCTCATTTACAAAGTACCTGGTCACACAAAAGCTCTAACAGAGAAGACTTGTTTTCATGCCTGCTATCACAACATCCACTCTACAGTGCACGGATCAAAGAATAATTTTGACTTTCAAGTATCATTTAAGAAATACATTCTGTAAGATTGTTTCTGCCATAGGTAGTGATTCCTCTGATATGTCTGGGCAAAGTAAATAAAAAACCTTCTAAAAAGAATTCATCATTCTAGATGCCACTGAGAATGTTCATGATTTGTGAGAGAAAATCAAGACATTCACAGGTGTTAGGAAGAAGTTGATTCCAGCCCTCATGGAGAACTTTGAGGCATTCAAGACTAATGGAGGAAGTAACTAAAGATCTGATGGAAATAGCAAGAGAATTAGAAGTGGAGCCCAAAGATATGACTGAATTGTTGTAATCTCATAGTAAAAATTAAATGGTTGATGAGTTGCTTCTTATGGGTAAGCAAATAAAGTGGTTTCATAAGAAGGCATCTACTGCTGGTGAAGATACTGTGAACATGGCTGAAATGACAACAAAGGATTTAGAATATTCCATAAAGTTAGTTGCTAAAGCAGCAGTAGGGTTTGAAAGGACTGACTTCATCTTTTAAAGAAGTTTTACCATGGATGAAATGCTATCAAACAGCATCACATGCTACAGAGAAATCTTTCATGACAGGAAGAGTCCATCAATGGGGCAAATTTCCTTTTTGTCTAATTTTAAGAAATTACAAACAGGTGTGGCGGCTCATGCCTATAACCCTAGCACTTTGGGAGACCAAGGTAGGAGGACTGCTTGAAGCCAGGAGTTTAAGATCAGCTTGAACAAAGTAGTGAGGTCTCATCTCTACAAAAATAAATGTCAAAAAACAAAAAACTTAACACAGCCTTCAGCCCAAACATCAGCAACCACCACTGTGATCAATCAGCAGTCATCATCGCAGCAAGACCCTCTACCAGCAGAGAGGCACTGAAGACTCAGCAATAAATAATTTTTAATGAAGGTATGTACATTTTTAAAGCTATAATGCAATTGCTCACTTAACAGACATGAAGTCTAATGTAAACACAACTTTTATATGCACTGGGAAAACAAGAAATTAATGTGACTCACTTTACTGTGATATTTATTTTATCGTGGTAATTTAGAACCAAACCTGCAATATCTCTGAGGTATGCCTGTATTCACAATAGCCAAGATATGAAAACATCCAAAGTATCTGTCAAGGAACAAATGCATTATGAAACTGTGGTAAGTACATACAGTGGAGTATTATTCAGCCTTAAAAAAGGGGAACCTGCCATTTGCCACAGCATAGATAAGCCTAGAGAGCATTATACTCAGTGAAATAAACCAGGCACAGAAAGAAAAATATAAAGAAATTAAGTCAGAAACAGAGACTAAAAACAGTGATTCCTGGAGGAGGGAGAATAAAAAGATATAGGTGAAAGTATACAAAGTGGCAAATATTTAGGATAAACAAGTCTAAATACCTAATGTACAGCAGAGGACTACAGCTAATAACTGAATTATATTCAGGATTTTTGCTAAGTTAGATTAGAGCTATTCTTGACACAGGGAAAATGTGAAGCCATGTGAGATTATGAATATACTAATTTGTTTTACTATAATAAACATTTCACTGTATATATGAATCTCATAGTATCATATTGTATACTTTAAATATATACAACATATGTTTTTATTTTTATTTATTTATTTATTTTTTGAGTTGGAGTCTCACTCTGTCCCCCAGACTGGAGTGTAGTGGCCGCTCCCGGCCACCGCAGCCTCGACCTGCTGGGCTCCGGCGATCCTTCCGCCTCAGCCTTCCAAGTAGCCGGAATTACAGGCGCGTGCTATCACGCCTGGCTGATTTTTTGATTTATCGT